>SNQJ01S0037928.1:0-26238 GCA_010110895.2 Picea sitchensis
AAAGAAATGCACAAAGATATCGCGTATATCCAGTAATATAACAAAAATATATCGGAGATACAAACATAAACATAGATATACAGTAATAGACGATTTCTATTAATCAGATAAATGTACAAAGACTGCAAAAATACAGAGTGAAAGACTCGCTAGAATGGTGGCAGCTTATCTCTGTGAAGAGATGTGACGGCTACTCGCATTCACAAGAAGATTATTACAATGAGGCTTTGAAGGCCCTTTTACAATAAATGGGAATTCCAAAAGTCCTATACATCCAGAAACCTAACCCTAGGAGATGAAGCACCAAAAGTCATGTGGGCCCCGTTTGGGTAAGTGAGTACATCAACTTCCCGGGGTCGTAACTTTTTCATACGATCTCCGTTTTAGGCATGTGATAGCTCGTTGGAAAGGTATCTTTGAGGAGATTCATTTTGGGGGCTCAATAATACATTCAGCTATCATTGAGAACCTTGATCTTGAAAAACCTTCATTTGGACCCTTAAAATGGCCACGGAAGTTAAAACCTACTAAAAATAGTAAATTGCCAAAATTGCCATAAATTTATTTTGAGCGAGTTGGAAAAGGTGGGTGGCCACAAATATCCACCTGGATCAATCCTCCATCCTTAGGAAGAAATGGTCTCCATTGCGTTGAGTTCCCGAGGGAGAAGGAAACGCGTTTATTGAATCTGCATCTTGGTGAGCTGCTTGTCTTGTTGGAGACATCACGCTGCTTGGTTTGTTGAAGGTCATCACGAACCTATGGCTGGAGGGGTTGGACCTTTTTAACCAGTCTAACTACATGAGATGACTGTGCGTAGTTTCATACGACTTCCGTTTCAGGCATGTGGATAGCTCGTTGGAAAGGTATTCTCGAGGAGAGATCGATTTGGGGCTCAATAATACATTCAGCTATCATTGAGAACCTTGATCTTGAAACCTTCATTTGGACCCTCAAAAATGGCCACTGGTTAAAACCTACTAAAATAGTAAATTGCCAAAATTGCTATAAATTTACTTGAGCAAGTTGGAAAAGGTGGTGGCCACAAATATCCACCCTGATCAATCCTCCATCCTTAGGGAAGAAATGGTCTCCCATTGGGCGCTGAGTTCCCGAGGGAGAAGGAAACGCGTTTATTGAATCTGCATCTTGGTGAGTCAGCTGTCTGTTGGAGACATCACGCTTATTTGTTGAAGGTCATCACTTAACCTATAATGGAGGGTTGGACCTTTAACCAGCCTAACTACATGAGATGACCGTAGAAGGAATCTTTGTGTTTTTTTTATAACCTTGTCGACCTTCTTCTATTGGATAGAAGGTGCTTGGGGCCGTAAAGTCATGGTGGTTGCAGATCCTTTTGTTCCTCTTTTGAAATGATTGTGGAGAAGATGAATTTTGTAGTATGAGATACTACATTGCATCACTGTTTAGGTGGAGCAGAAGTTGGAACTTCTAGTATCCTCAGAGATGACCCTAAAAAGTAATAATGACACTAAGGGTCCTACTCCGATAAACAACATGATGCTTCCACAAAAATATGGTTTTCCTAAAAAAACATCACAAACATCCAATGGGGAAACATCACATAATACCTCATCCTTGAAGGTTGGATGTCATATGATAATCCACACCGGGCCGGATGACATGAAGATTCGCCCTGGCTTCACCCAATGTTGTATGGTTGTATGTGTGGTGTTGTTTAATAACCTAACCGCTTGATGACCTTTGCTAAGATGAGGTTCCTCTTCTAGCTTCCTCTATCATCAATAAATGCAGCGGTCCCCTCTCACCCATTGGCTATGTGAATGAAAAGGTGGTCCCCTGCTCGATCCTCGCTGGTTCTTCTTCGTTGGAAATTTGCCGCGTCGCAACAATAGCAATGGGGTCTGGGTCGATGATCCTCGTCTTTCCTTTAACATTATTTTCAGAATCGATCAATCAAGGTTTGGCTCCTTATCTTTGATCTCATCCACCAATGAATGTTTTGAGCGCATATCTTTATCAAGCAGCTAAGGTATTTTTGTGGAACTCGTGACCATTTTCCGTTGTCCTTCTTGGTCTTCCCGTGACCCTTCTTTCTTTATGTCTTGGACTAGTTTTCGGAGATCCGTTTGTTCAGCCATCTTTGTGATACTTTGGTTGTTGCGCATTTGTAGACCCAATTTCGCTTGTCTCCGTGCGCTTTAAATTTCTACCACCTAATGCAAAGATATCTATAAGCAAAGACCGAAAGTGATGAGATGTCCGTGAAATCCATTTCATTTAGGATGTATCTTTGTAGAGCCCCAAAATATTTCAAAACCAAATGTAGATCGGAGCTTTTGATACCCAGCCTTGGTGTAATAAGGCGGAAGGTATTGGTGAACTCCTAAACCACCTAGCCTCTCTGTTGCGCTTTGTCTATCCTACACCGGTCCCTCATAGTTGCCAACAGTAATATCGTTTTACCGCATCCACAAAAAATCCCAAGTGGGTTGGCTCCCATATATTCCAGACTTCTCCGTGGAACTTTTCTCCCAAAGAAGTTTCTCATGAATGTTTGACATGAAGGAGAGCTTTAAGGAGTGCAAAGGTGATCTTTCTTTTGTCGAAAAATTGTGAACAGAGAAATACCTTTCTAGTATATTTAACCATTTTTTTTCTATGGCTTCTGCATCTATCCGTCCTCCAAATACAAGAATATCAAAATTAACTTGTACCTTGAAAGGTGAGGCGCCTCCAAAGTGGTCGCTGATGAAGATGTGCCTGATGCTACTCCAAGAAGCTGCTGAAGGATGTGGGCAAATTCTCCATCATTTCGTCCTCCTTCATCAAGCAGAGGAGATTGCTCAAGCAACAGATTGATAGGATCGTCTGCCTCCGCTGCTTTTCTTCTTCCATTAAGGGTTTCTTTGGTTTGTAAGAGAGATTGTCTTCTAAGAGATACAAGCTCAAGACCCAACTTGCTATACTTTTGACCTCTGGCCGAGGACATGTAATCAAAAAAAAATGATCAAGAGTTCTACCGATACCATTAATCGGATAATGGAATATTTTGGCACGTAAATGAGAGCTAGACATAATAAAGAAAATGCACAAAGATATCATGTATATCCAATAATATAACAAAATATATCATAGATACAACTATAAACATAGATATACAGTAATGCACAATTTCTATTAATCAAAGAAATGTACAAAGACTGTAAAAATACAAAGTGAAAGACTCATAGAATGGTGACATCTATCTCTAAGAAGAGATGTGATTTCTACACGTGATTCTAAGAAGATGATTACAATGAGGCTCTAAAGGCCTTTTACCATAAACGGAATGCCAAAATTCTAGACATCCAAAACCTAACCTCAGGAGAGATGAATCGCCAAAGTCATGTGGGCCCCGCTTGGGTAAGTGAGTACATCAACTTCCCCGGGTCACAACATTTGCATACGATCTCCGCTTTTAGGCATGTTATAGCCCCTTGGAAAGGTATCATTAAGGAAATTAATTTTGGGGCCTAAATCGCCTTTAGCTATCATTAAGAACCTAAATCTCAAAAAACCCTCATTTGGACCTCCCTCAAAATGGCCTCAGTTAAACCGCTAAAAATAGTAAATTCCCAAAATCGCTATAAAGTTGCTTTGAGCCAGCTTGAAAAGTTGGGTGGCCACCAATATCCACTGATCAGATCCTCCCTCCAGGGAAGAAATGGTATTCCATTGCGCTGGAGTTCCTGGGAGAAGGAAAAGTGTTTATTGAATCTACATCTTGATAAGCCACTTTCCTTGTTGGAGACATCGCACTGCTAGGTTTGGTCCGTTAAAGGTCAATACTTAACCCGTATCGGAGGGGTTGGACCTTTTAACCACCGATACATGAGATGACTGTGTAGAAGGAATATTTGTGCTTTGTTGCAACCTTGTCGACCTTCTCCTTCCTCGTTGGATAGAAGGTTCTGGGCCTAAGCCTGCAGTTATAGTATCCTTTGTTCCCTTTCAAATGTATTGTGGAGAAGATGAATTTTTGTAGTATGAGATACTACCCCTTATAAGACCGCTTAGGTGGATCGCAAGTAGTTGAACTACCTCTGGTATCATGTAGAGATGACTCTTAGTAATAATGATTAATTAATGAGGCCGTGACTCATAGATAGCATGATGCTTCCACATATATGGCTGACCCAAGAGAACATCACGACATCCAATGGGAAACTTCACATAATACCTCATCCTTGAAGGTTTGGATGTCGATAATAATCCACACCGTTGGTCGACACCTAAGATCTCGGCCCTTGGCTTAATCCACCCAATGTCAGATGGTTGTGGGTGGAAAGTTGTCAACAATCCCAACTGCTTAACGACTTCTGCTGAGATGATGTTCTCTTGGCTTCCACTATCAACACAAATGCAAATGGGTCCCTTCACCCATCCGGTGAATGAAAAAGGTGTTCTCCGGATCATCGGTTGGTTCTTTATTTGAATTGTCATACCGGTGACAATAGCAGTAATTCTCCGTCGATGATCCGCTTTACCATTATTTTCAAAACCAGATTCTGAATCAAGGTTTGGCTCTTATCTTGATCTCAGCCACCAATGACTTTTTTGTTTACATTCATCCGTGTTGTGCCAAGGGATTTTATGGAACTTGCACCATTTTCCTGTCCTTCTTTTCTTCCCCGTGACCCTTCTTTCCCCGCAGACATTGGACCTGGTTTCGGAGAGACTGCTGAAACCGGGCCATCTTTTTTATTATACTTTGGTTGTTACTGATTTGTAGACCCAAATTCCCCGCTTTGTTCCGTGCTTAAATTGCTCAATTTTAACAAGATATCAATAAGCAACACCGAGAAGAGATGTCCAAAAATCCATTTGAGTTTGGATATATCTCAGAGGCCCATGGTATTTTAGAAACAAATGTCATTCGAAGTGTTTGATACCCATCTTGGTGCGCAAGGTATGGAAGATTTTGTGAAATATGGCATTGCTTGGTCTATTTCCTGCCACAACATGGTCCTTTTTGTGTATAGGTCATCATAAATTTCAATAGGGTATTATTTTTCCTTTACCGCATCCATAAAAATCCCAAGTGGGATCAACCCCATATATTCCGTAATTGTGGAACTTTGCTCCCAAGAAGTTTCCACCAATGTTTGACATGAGGGAGAGATTTAAGGAGTAAAGGTACAGGCTTTCTTTTCGGAAAAATTGTGAACAGAAATAACCTTCCGTACAGAGTTAACCATTTTTCTAGGGTTTCAAGGCTCATTTGTCCCGCAAATATAGGAATATCAAAATTAACTTTGTACCTTGAAAGGTGAGGTGCCTCCACGTAAAGTGGTCGCTGATGAAGATGCGCCCCATAATATCGACCGCATTGAAGGATGTGGGAAAATTCTACATCATTTCGCCCCTCGCTGAGAGATTTCGGCAACAGATTGATAGGATCGCCCGCTCCGGCTGCTTTTCTTCCACCATTGAGGGTTTCCTTGGTGTGAAAGATTGTTCTAAGAGCATTGCCTCGACCCAACTTCATAATTCGTAATTTCATCGGGGATTACGTAATCGAAAACGCATCAAGAAAGATGCTCTGATACCACCGATCCAGTTTATTTTCGGCACTAAATGAGAGCTGAGATATAATAAAGAAATGCAATGTGAGATATCACAGATATCCGCATATCATAAAAGAAATATATCGTAGGACACAACCATAAACATAGATATACAGTAATACACGATTTCTATTAATTAGAGAAATGTACAAAGACTCAGAAAAAATACAGAGGAAAGACTCGCTAGAATGGTGGCAAAATATCTCTGAGAAGAGATATGACTACACGACGGTAAGAAGATGATTGGCTAATGAGGCTCTCAATGCATTTTACAATAAACGGAATGCTAAAATTCCTAGACATCCAAAACCTAACCTTTGGATATTATCATTTAGAACATCTATCTCAAACATTCATTTGGACCCCTCAAAATGGCCCTCGGGTTAAAACCCGCGAAAAATAGTAAATTGCCAAAATTGCCATGAAGCTGTTTCGAGCCATTTGGGAAACGTGGGTGGCCACCAATATCCACTTGGATCAATCATCCATCCTTAGGAAGAAATGGTCTCCATTATGCTGAGTTCCCAGGGAAGGAAAAGTGCTTATTGAATCTCGAGATTCTCGTGAACCTCTTTGTCTTATTGAAGACATCGCTGTTTAATTTGTTGAAGGTCATCAATAACCCGGTATCGGAGGGGCTGGACCTTTTAACTAGTCCGCTACATGAGATGACTTTGTGTACAAGGAATCTTTGTTCTTGTTGCAACCTTTATCGACCTCCTTCTCGTTGGATAGAAGGTGCTTGGGGAGAAGTCATGGTGGTTGCAAAGATCCTTTGTTCCCCTTTGTCAGATAGTGGAGAAGATGAATTTTGTAGTATCGCATACTACCTTTACAAGACTATTTAGGTGGGAGCAGTAGTTGAACCACCTCTCGTATCCTCGTAGAGATGACCCCCGTGAGTAATAATGACAATTCACGAGGTCGAGACTCATAGATAGCATGGCTTCCACTGCATATGGTCAACTCAAGAGAACATCATAGACATCCAATAGGGAAACATCACATACAATACCTCATCCCAAGGGTTGGATCTCGTATGATAATCCACACTGCTGACTGACACAAAGATATCATCCCTCGGCGACGCCACCCCCAATGTTGTATGGTTGTGGGTGTGGTAGTGTCGACAATCCCAATCGCTTGACGCACCGTTTGAGAGATGAGGTTCTTCTGGCTCCGGCTATCAACAATAAAATGCAACGGGTCCCCTTCACCCACATCTAAGAAATGAAAAAGGTGCTCCCTCTTCCGATCTATTGGTTCTTCCGGTTGAATTGTCATGGTCGCGACAATAGCAAAGTGGGGTCCGCGTTGATGATCCGCCTTTACCATTATTTTCTTAATCAGACTCCAATCAAGGTTTGGATCCTTATCTTTGATCTCGGCCACCAATGATTGTTTTGAGTGACATTCATGAGTGTTGTTCCAAGGGATTTTAATGTACTCACACCATTTTTCGTCCTTCCTTTTCTTCCTTCGCGGATCCTTCTTTTCCCCGTGGTCTTGACCGGGTTTTCTGAGACCTGCTTATTTTAAATATGTTTGTCATACTTTGGTTGTTGTGGATTTGTAGATCCCAAATTCCTATTTGTTCGGTGCTTAAATTTATGCTCAATTTTAATAGCATATTGATAAGCATCACTGAAAGTGAGATGTCTGTAAAATCCATTTCAGTTTGGATACCGGGTAGAGCCCCAATGGTATTTTCGTGAACCAATGTCGCCAGAGTCTTTGATACTCCAAATTGGTGCGCAATGTATGGAAATTATTTTTGAACTATGACACTATTTAGCTCTTCTCTTATTGCGGTGTGGTCCATCCCATGTATTGGTCCTCATAGTTGCCAATAGGTAATATTGTTTCATCAGATCCACAAAAAATCCCAAGTGGATCGACCCCATATATTCTAGAATTTTTTGTGGAATTTTTCTCCTAGTATGTTTCCCATCAATGTTTGATATGAGGGAGATCTTTAAGGAGTGCAAAGGTGATCTTTCTTTGTCGAAAAATTGTGAATAGAGAAATAACCTCAAGCAGAAGTTAACCATTTTCAGGAATTTTGCCTATCCGTCCTTCAAATACGTGAATATAAAAATTAACGCGGTATCTTGAAAGGTGAGTTGCCTCCAAAGTGATCGCTTGATGAAGATGCACCCGATGCTACCGAGATGCTGAAGGATTTGGGAGAAATTCTCTATCATTTCGTCCCTTTGTTGTGAGAGAGCTTGCTCAAGCAAATGCATTGATAGGACTTTCATCCGTCTGGCTGCTTTTCTTTTCTTTCACCATCGAGGGTTTCTTGGCGCTAGAGAGTGATTGTATTCAAGAGACAAGCTCGAGACCCAAATTTCTATACTTGGACCCTGCCGGGGACATTACGTATCAAAAATGATCAAGCATAACCTCAAGCCCGATACCACCGGGATAATGGATTATTTTCGGACTAAAATGAGAGTGGAGATATAATGTTAGGGTCGTAATGTGAGATATCGCGGTATATACAAGAATATTAGAAATATATCATAGATACAACCATAAACATAGATATACAAGTATCACACGCATTTCTATTAATCAAAGAAATGTACAAAGACCGTAAAATATAAAGTGAAGACTCGCTAGAATGGTGACAGCCTTTATCTCCTCGAGAAGAGATGTGACGGCCACTGACTAAGAAGATGATTAAATGAGGCCTCGGGCTAGCCTTTTTATGATAAACAGAATGCCAGTAAAAAGTCCTAGACATCCAAAACCTAACCCTAGAGATGAAGCACCAAAAGTCATGTGGGCCCTGCTTAAGTGAGTACATCAACTTCCCTGGGGTCGTAACTTTTGCACGACTCGCTTAGGAGGTGGGATAGTTCGCTGGAAAGCGTATCTTCGAGGGAGATTGATTTCTTGGGGCCGAATCATGAATTCAACTATCACCGAGAACCTCAATATATCAAAACCTTCATTTGGACCCTCAAAATGGCCCCTCGAAGTTAAAACCCTAAAATATAAATTCCCAAAAATTGCTACAAAGTTGTTTTGAGGAAGTTGAAAAGGTGGGTGGCCACCAATATCCACTCTCCTTGGACCAATCCTCCCTCCTTAGGAAGCAATGGCATCCATCAGTGATTTCCAGATTTCTGGGAGAAGGAAAGTGCTGCCCATTGAATCACGATCTTGTGGAGCTGTTTATTCTGTTGGAGACATCACACCGCTATTTGTTGAAGGTCATCAATGAACCCGTATCGAGGGTTTGACCTTTTTAACCAAATTGCCACATGAGATAATCAGGTGTAGAAGGAATCTTTGTCCTTTATTGCAACCTTGTCGACCTTCTTCATTGATAGAAGGTGCTTGGGCCAAAGCTAAGGGTGGTTGCAGATCCTTTGTTCCCCTTGGATCGCATCGGTGGAGAAGATGAATTTTGTAGTATGAGATACCACCTCATGCACTATTTAGGTGGAGAAGTAGTTGGAAATACCTCTCCGTATCCCAGAGAGATGACCTTAGTAAAAATGACAGTATGAGGTCAAGACTCATAGATAGCACAACGCTTCCACATATATGGCTAGAAAAAAAGAACATTACATACATCCAATGGGGAAACATCACGACAATACCTCATCCTTGAAGGGTTAATTGCCATATGATAACTACACTTTTGGTCACACGTAAGATCTCGCCCTGGCTTTGCCACCCAATGTTGTATGGTGGTTGTGGGTGTGGTGTTGTCGACAATCCCAACCGCTTGACGACCGCTGGAGATGAGGTTATTCTCGCTTTCTCTATCAAGCACAAATGCACTGGCTCCCTTCACCCACATCCGTGGAATGAAAGCCGCCCCCTTCGATCTATTGGTTCTTCTGGTCGAATTGTTGCGGGCCAATGCATAATAGCAATGGGGTCTCAGACGATGATCCGGCTTTTACTATTTTCTTAATCGATCTCCGAATCGCGCTTGGCTCCTCATCTTTGATCTCACCACCAATGACTGCTGGAGCGACATTCATCAGTGTTAAAGCCAAGGGATTTGTGGAACTCGCACCACTTTACAATGTCCTTCATCTTTTCTTCCTGACCTCTTCTTTTCCTGGTTCGGACCGCCTTTGGGAGACTATTTGTTCGGGCCATCTTTGTCATAATTTGGTTCTTCTTAAAGGATTTGTTGATTCCACCCCGCCACGAAGTGCTTAAATTTCACCTAATCAAACAAGATACCGACAAGCGCAGACGAGGAATGAGATGTCCGTAAAATCCATTTCCCGCCTGATGTATTTGTGTAGAGCCCCCTAACGGTATTTCGTAACCAAATGTCGCTCGAAGTCTCTTTGATACCCGCTATAATGTGGTATGAGTTTTCACAGAACTCAAACCTGCTTTGGCCCCTCTCTTCCGCAATGTGGTCCATCTCATGTAATCGGTCCCTCATAGTTGCTACCGTGGTAATAATCGTTTTTATCAAGATCCACAAAAATCCCAATTGGGATTGGCTCCATATATTCCAGACTCTTCCATGGAAATTTGCTCCAGTTTCCACCAATTTTTGACATGAGGAAGAGCTATAAGGAGTGAAAAGGTGATCTTTTCTTTGTCTAATAATTGTGAATGAGAAATAACATTCCAGCAGAAAGCAACCATTTTTAGGGCTTCTGCATCTATTTGTTATTCAAATACATGAATATCAAAATTAAATTGTACCTTTGAAAGGTGATGTGCCTCCAGCGGCTACTTGATGAAGATGCTACCGATGCTATCTCAGTGTTGAAGGATGGGAAAAATTTCCATCATTTCATTCCTCTATTGCATGAGGATTAAGCAACAGATCTATAGGATCATCCGTCTCTTCATTGCTTTTTCTTTCTTTCCACGCCATTGAGTGTTTCTTGGGTTTGAGAGAGGAATTGTATTCAAGAGAGACAAGCTTGAGACCTAACTTGCTATAATTGGACCTCGTCTGGGACATGAATCAAAAAAAAAAACTATCAAGAGTAGCCTCCTCCTCTGATACCATCGATCCAGATTATTTCGAGAACAAAATGGAGAGCGAGATATAAATAAATAAATGCATAGAGATATCGTGATATCCATTAATATAACAGAAATATATCATAGATAACTGTAAACATAGATAACTTACAAGAATACACAATTTCCATTAATTTGTGAAAATGTACAAACACTGTGAAAATACAAAGTGAAAGACTCATGAATGGTAACCATCTCTAAGAAGAGATGTCACTACTACCGTGATTCGCAAGAAGATGATTACAATGAGGCTCTAAGGCTCCTTTTTACACTAAATGGAAATACCTGTATTCCTAGACACATCCAAAAACCTAACCCTAGAGAGATGGCCAAAAGTCATGTGGTCTCTGTTTGGGTAAGTGAGTACATCAACTTCCTGGTCATGAATCTCTTTTGCATACACGGTATTCGTTTTGGGCGCAGGATAGCTTGTTGGAAAGGTATCAAAAAACAGATTCATTTTGTGGGCTCAATAAAATCCTTCAACTATCATTGAGAACCGCTATCTCGAAAATAATTCATTTGGACCCCTCAAAATGGCCCCCTAAAGTTAAAAACCGCTAAAAATAGTGAATTCCCAAAATTGCAATAAAGTTGTTTTGAGCCAGTAGGAAAAAGTGTGTGGCCACCAAAGATCCACCCTGATCAATCCTCCTCTCCTTAGGAATTAATGGTTCCATTATGCTGAGTCTCTGTGAGAAGGAAAACTTATTGAATCTCAAGATCTTGGTGAGTTTTTTGTATTGTTGGAGACATCGCATTGCTTAGTTTTTTGAAGGTCAAATTTAACCCGGTATCGGAGGTTGAATATTTTAACTAGTATGGCTACATGATACGAATGTGTGTAGAAGTAATATTTGTGCTTTTGCAGCCTTGTCAACCTTCTTATGTTGGATATAAGGTTCTTGGACCGAGCTTGAAATGGTTGTAGTTTCCTTTTGTTCACCCTTTGAACAAATTGTGGAGAAGATGAATTTTGTAGTATGAGATACCACCTTGAGGCAATCACAGGGGTGGAGTAGTAGTTGGAACTACCTCCGTTATCCCTCAGAGATGACCCCCCGTAGTAATAATGACACTAATGTAGGTCCGCATCATAGATAGCATGGTGTTTCCACATATATGGCTAACACAAGAGAAAATCATGTACATCCAATCGGGAAACACACATAATACCTCATCCTTGAAGGGTTGGATGTTAGCGATAATCCACATCACGGGCTGACACACGAAGATATCGCCTCATACCACCAATGCCGTGATGGTTGTGGGTGTGGTGTTGTCGACATTTTTCCAACTGTTTGATGACCTCTACGAGATGAGGTTCTTCTAGCTTCCGCTATCAACAATAAAGTGTAACTGGGTCCCTTCACCCACATCTATGAATAAAAGGCGCCCTCCTCGATCTGGTTCTTCCGGGTTGAATTGTCATGGGTCAGGACAATAGTAGTGGTGGTCTCACGATGATCCTGCCTTAATTCATTTTCAAAATTAGATTTTCAGAATCTGGTTTCGGCTCCTATCTTTGATCTCGACCACCAATGACTGCTTTGAGTGACATTCATCGCTATTGTTAAGGGATTTTTCGAACTGCATCATTTTCTAGTGGTCCTTCTCTTGTCTCTCCCGGACTCTTCTTTCCTATGTATTGACTGGTTTTTGGGAGATCATTGTCGGGCCATCTTTGTCATACTTTGTTGTTGCGATTTGTAGACCTAAATTCCCATTTTTTCTAGTGCCTAAATTGGCCAATTTTGACAGTATATCGATAAGCATCACCAAGTGATGAGATGTTCAGAAAAAACCATTTCAGTTTAGATGTACCTATCCAGAGCCCCACATTGTGGAAAGAAAAGAGCCAAATAGTGCTAGAGTTCACAAATATTTGATACCTAGCTTTGTGCACAAGGTATGAAAGGTATTGGTGAACTCAAACTCTTGCCCTCTTGCAAGACCGGTGGTCCATCTCATGCACCGGTCCTCATAGTTTCCAAAAGGGTAATAATGTTTCTTTACCGCGATCCATAAAAAATCCCAAGTGGGATCACCCAAAATATTCCGTGAGTCCTTCAGGAACTTTTGCCCTCAAAGAAGTTTCCCACCAATTCACATGAGGGACAACTTTATGAGCACAGTTGCGATCTTTTTTTGTCAGAAAAATTGTGAACGAGAAATAACCTTCTAGCGGGGTTAACCATTTTTCTAGGGCTTCTCGCTTATCTATCCATCCTTCAAATACATGAATATCGAATTAACTTGTACCTTGAAAGGTGAGGTGCCTCCAAAGTGGTCGTTGGATGAAGATGTGCCTGATGCTTCTCGGGTAGGTGTTGAAGGATGTGGGAAAATTTAGGAGATTCATTTTGGGGATCAATCATGCCATTGAATATCATTGAGAACTCCTGATCTCGAAAAGCATTCATTTGGACCCTCAAAATGGTCTCAGAAGTTAGTAAACCCGCCAAAAATAGTAAATTATCAAAATTGCAATAAAGTTGTTTTGAGCCGCTTGAAAAGGTGGTGGGTCACCACTATCCACTGATCAATCCTCCCTCCTTAGGGAATAATTGTCTCCATTGCGCTGAGTTCTGGGAGAAGGAAAAGCATTTATTTAATCTGCATCTTGGTGAGTTGCTTGTCTTGTTGAAGACATCGCATTGCTTGGTTTTTTGAAGGTCATCACAAACCCGTATCGGGAGGGGTTGGACATTTTTAACTACTACATGAGATGAATGTGTGTAGAAGTAATATTTGTGCTTTGTTGCAACATTGTCGACCTACTTCATTGGATAGAGGGTGCTTGGGTCGGGTTGCAGGGTTGCAAAGATCCTTTGTTCCCCTTTGAAATGTGATTGTGGAGAAGATGAATTTGTAGCATGAGATACTAACTTGCGTAATCGCTTTAGGTGGGAGTAAATTAGTTGGAACTACCTCCCGTATCCTATAGAGATGACCCCCGTGAGTAATAATGACACTACGAGGTCTAGACCCATAGATAGCATGATGCTTCCACATATATGGCTAACACAAGAGAAAATCACAGACATATCCAGTTGGGGAAACATCACATAATACCCTCATCCTGAAGGGTTGGATGTCGTATGATAATCCACTAATCGCCGGCCGACACTTAAGATCTCATCCTTGGCGGCTTTACCCACGTCAGATGGTTGTGGGTGTGGTGCTGTCGACAATCCCAACTGTTTGATGACCTCTCAGCAGAGATGAGTTTTCAGCTTCCGCTATCAACAATAAAGTACGGGGTCCCTTCACCCACATCTATGAATAAAAAGGTGCTCCCATTCTTCCGATCTGTTGGTTCTTCTAGTTGAATTGCCAAGGGCCGTGACACAATAGTAGTGGGGTCTCAAGGCTGATGATCTATCTTTTTACCATTATTTTCAAAATCAGACTCAATCAAGGTTTGGCTCGTTATCTTTGATCTCGACCACCAAATGACTGTTTTGAGTTACATTCATTGGTGTTGTGCCAGTGGTTTTTGTTGAACTCACACCATTTTCTAGTGTCCTTCTTGTCTCCCCGTGACCCTTCTTTTCCTATGTATTTGGACCTGGCTTTTTGGGAGACCATTTGTTTGGGGCCATCTTTATTACAATTTTGTTGTTGCAGATTTTAGACCCAAATTTCGCTTGTTCTGTAAGCTTAAATTTCAATTTTAACAACATATCGATAAGCATCACCAAGTGATGAGATGTCCTAAAAATCCATTTCAGTTTGGATGTAACCGTAGAGCCCCACGGTATTTCTTCGTGTAACCAAATGTCACCGTAGTCTTTGATACCCAGCTTGGTTCATAAGGCATGAAAGGTATTGGTGAACTCTCAAACTGCTTGGCCCCTGCCGTAGTGTGGTCCATCTCATGCAATCGTCCCTCATAGTTTCCAATAGGGTAATATTGTTCTTTACCGCATCCATAAAATCCCAAGTGGGATCACCTTATATATTCTAGGAGTCCTTTTAGAACTTCTTGTTCAAGAAGTTTCCCACCAATTTTGACATGAGGGACAACTTTAAGGAGTACAAAGGTGATCTTTTTCTTTGTCGAAAAAAATTAAATGTGAGAAAATAACCCTTCCAGGGTTAACCATTTCGCTTGTGGCTTCTCAAGGCTTATCTCATTCCTTCAAATACATGAATATCAAAATTAAATTTGTACCTTGAAAGGTGAGGTGCCTCCAAAGTGGCCGCTTGGATGAATATGTACCGATGCTATCAGAGGGTGTTGAAGGATGTGGGAAAATTCTCCATCATTTCATCCCTCTCATAGCGAGATTTCTGCCAACAGCATTGATAGATCATCCGCCCGTCAGCTTTTCTTTTCTTTCATTGAGTGTTTCTTGGGTTTGCGAGAGGAATTGTATTCAAGAGAGACAAGCTAAGACCCAACTTTCTATAATTCGACTGCCTGGGACATGCACCTAAAAAACGCATCACATGTTCTCTCTCGATACCACAATCGATCCGCATTATTTTTGGCAATCTAAATGAGAGCCAAGATATAATAAAGAAATGCATAGAGATATCACAGATATCCATTAATATAACGTAAATATATCATAGATACAAATCCATAAACATAGATATATTAATAATACACGATTTCTATTAATCATAGAAATGTAAAGACTGAAAAATACAAAGTGAAAGACTCACTAGAATGGTGGCACCATTCTCTAAGAAGAGATGTGATCATCACTGCATTCGCAAGAAGATGATTACAGAGGCAAGGCATTTTTACAATAAACAAGAATGCCAAAGTCCTAGACATCCAAAAACCCAACTCTAAGATGCATGAAGCTAAAAGTCAAGGTGGGTCCTGGGTTTGGGTAAGTGAGTACTACCTTCAACTTCCCCCCTTGGGTCGTAAATTTTTCATACCATCTCCATTTTAGGTGTGTGATAGCTCGCTGGAAAGGCATCTTCGAGGAGATTCATTTTGCGGATCAATCATGCCATCAACTATCATTGAGAACCTCTATCTTGAAAAATCATTCATTTGGACCCTCAAAAATGGCCCTAAGTTAAAACCGCTAAAAATAGTAGTCTCCTAAAATTGCAATAAAGTTATTTTGAACCGCTTTGGTAGGTGTGTGGCCACAAATATCCACTTGGATCAATCCTCCTCCTTAGTAATTAATGGTATCCATTATGCGTTGAGTTCCTTGGGGAGAAGGAAAAACGTTATTGAATCAAGATTCTGGTGACGCCGTCTTTGTTGGAGACATCGCATTGCTTGGTTTTTTGAAGGTCATCAATGAACTTGTGGATGGAGGGGTTGGACATTTTAACTAGTCAAGCATGAGATGAATGTGTGAAGTAATATTTTTCTTTGTCAACCTTGTCAACCTTCTTCCGGATAGAAGGTGCTTGGGCCGCCGTGGGTGGCTGCGATCCTTTGTTCCCCTTTGGAACAGATTGTGGAGAAGACACTTTGTAGTATGAGATACTCACCTTGTGGTGACCGCTTAGGTGGAGTAGTAGTTGAACTACCGTATCCAGAGATGACCCCTAGAGTAATAATGGCACCACGCAGGTCCGAATTCCGTAGATAGCATGGCATTTCCACATATATGGCTAATACAAGAGAAAAATCACAGACATCCACCAAAACATCACATAATACCTCATACCTCTGAAGGGTTGGATGTCATATGATAATCCACACTGCTCGCTAACACGAAGATCTTGTCCCTGGCTAAGCCACCCAATGTTGTATGGTTGTGCGGGTGTTGTGGACAATCCCAATTGTTTTACGACCTTTGTCGAGATGAGGTTCTTCCTCGCTTCCACTATCAACGATAAAATGCAGCTGGGTCCCCTCACCCACATCCGTGAATAAAAAAATGCGCTCCCCCTCTTCAAGATCTCTTGGTTCTTCCGGTTGAATTGTTGTGATTGTGACAATAGCAGTAGGGTCCATACGATGATTTGTTTTACCATTATTTTCAAAATCAGATTCTAATTCAAGGTTCTTATCTTTGATCTTGACCACCAATGACCGCTTTGAGCGACATTCATCGTTGTGCCAAGGGATTTTGTGGAACTCTGACCATTTTCCGGTGTCCTTCTTGTCTTCCCGTGACACTTCTTTCCCTATTGAACTAGTTTTGGGATACCGGATTTTCTAGCCATCTTTGTCATACTTTGGTTGCTACATATTTAGACCAATTCCCCGCTTGTTCGGTGCTTAAATTTCGCCTCACTCTTTAACATCGATAAGCATCACCAAGAGATGAGATTTTAAATCCATTTTAGTTTGATGTATCTGTGTAGAGCCACACCGTATTTCAGGCAAACCAAATGTCGCCGTAGTCTTTGATACCAGCTTGGTGCATAAGGTATGGAATACAGAATCCAAACCGTTTGGCCCCTCTTGCCATAGTGTGGTCCATCTCATGTACCGTCCCTCATAGTTTCCAACAGGGTACACTCAGTTTTACCGCATCCATAAAAATCCCAAGTGGACTTGGCCCAATATATTCCAGACTCCCCTGTGAAAATTTTCTCCCAGTAAATTTCCACCAATGTTTGACATGAGGGACAGCTTTAAAGAGTACAAAGGTGATATTTTTTTTTTTTTTATTTAAATAATATTAACCCATCGTTTAAATCCCTTGAATCCATGCTTTTTGAATTTTCTTCAAATACATGAATATCAAAATTATCTTGTACCTTGAAAGGTGAGGGTGCCTCCAAGTGGCCACTTGATGAAGAGGATGCTCTATCTCACGACAAGTGTTGAAGGATGTGGAAAAAATTCTCCATCATTTGGTCCCTCCGTCGCGGTGAGAGCTTGCTAAAGCCACTGATTTATAGGATCGTCTGCTCCGACGTTTTCTTTTCTTCCACCATTGAGGGTTTCTTGGTTTGACGAGTGATTGTTCTACCGTAGACAAGTTTTGAGACCCAACTTGCTATACACCTCGAGGACATGCATCAAAAAAAAGATCAAGAGCGTACTGCCTGATAATTAATTGGACCGGGACTATTTTCTATCATTTTCGGCACGAAATGAGAGCGGAGATATAATAAAGAAATGCACAGAGATATCGCGTATATCCAGTAATATAACATAAATATATCAGAGATACAACCATAAAAATAGATATACATTAATACACGATTTCTATTAATCAGAGAAATGTACAAAGACTGTAAAAATACAGAGTGAAAGACTCGCTAGAATGGTGGCAACTTATCTCTGAGAAGAGATGTGACGGCTACTCGCATTCGTAAGAAGATGATTACAATGAGGCTCTGAAGGAATTTTTATAATAAACAGGAATTCCAAAAGTCCTAGACATCCAAAAACCTAACCCTAGGATATGAAGCGCCAAAAGTCATGTGGGCCTCGTTTGGGTAAGTGAGTACATCAACTTCCTGGGGTCATAACTTTTTCACACGATCTTTGTTTTAGGCGTGTGATAGCTCATTGGAAAGGTATCATCGAGGAGATTCATTTTGGGGCTTAGTAATGCCTTTGTCTATCATTGATAACCTCTACCTCAAAAAACCTTCATTTGGACCCTCAAAATGGCCCCGAAGTTAAAACCTGCTAAAAATAGTAAATTGCCAAAATTTCCATAAAGTTGTTTTGAGCCAGTTGGAAAAGGTGGTTGGCCACCAATATCCACCTGGATCACAAAGTATAAAAATATTCAAGTTACCTCACAAGATTTGTCATAAAAAGATCGAGTTACCCCTCCTTTGTAACATCCTCTTGTTCTTTTTAAATCAAGGATAATTTAGTTTTACTTCATCAAGAGAAGCATTGGTGTGGTGGAATCAAACCCCTAGCAATCACATAAGAGGAATTAGTTTGCACTCAAGGATGGTGAAACAAGATAACACATTGAGGCTGCCTATGTTCCATGGAACGGGTAGATATGATGCGGAGAAACATTGGTTTACATGTGAAGTGATATTTTCTGTGAGGAGGATCACAGATGAAGCTGTAAAGATCGAATAACTAGAAATCACATTCATGCGACAATTCCTTGACGTTGTAAATGGAGTATAAGGCTATTGTTCCAATAGGGAAACCAAGGTCCCTCGTCGAGATTAAGAAGGATTTATGTAGGGAGTTTTAGAAGCCTAAGTATGAATCCCAATGTATCACAGAGATAAACATAAATAAAAAAAAAAGGAAAGAGAAACCATCCTAGACTATGACCAATGGTTCAAAATCTTGTTGGCAATGATGACATTCCAAATTTAGGATGTGTAGAACTAAGAATGGTTTATTGTTGCGTTACTCCCCCATATATAAGTCCCTATCACCCAGTAGAAGGTGATGAATCGGGCAGAGGTATTCGATATTGCGATGCACTTGGAAGCTACATGAAGGGAAACAAGGACATTGGATGGGTTGGTGTAGGTGTAGTTGTTACTGGCCAATCTACTGATGCAACTGAAAAATATGTCAAAGAATAAAGACATGCATGAGCACATATGATGTACCATATGTCACTCTCAGGGGCATCATAGGGACGACTGCCCTATGTTTCCAAACTATGTGGTGACAAGTGCGTCGAGTTCATTTCCATATGGGTAGAAACATTTGTGTGAAATATGAAGGCAATGGCCCAAGCATGTGCCACCGCTCTGCCAAACCTTGTAGAAGTATGAGATTATGACTCACACATAGTTTTGAAAGTTGTGTAAACCCATTGGGAACGATGTCAATAACTATTGTTCACTCGAACCGATGTAGGATAATACCCATGATGCATTCTGGGTACAGGAGGAAAAATAAGGTGATGATCATAGCAGAGATGAGCATGAAAGCTACTAAGGAGGTATCAGAGGAGGATATGGATGCATATGCAAATGTGGATATGGAGGAGGAAGTGGAAAACCCCCCCACTTACTTTAATTGTTTCGAGATTGGTCATTTCTCGAGATTTTGTACCAAGATATGCTTATTGTGCGCATACTTTTATAGTCACAAGCATGTCACTTTGGACGGTATCAACTTGTTAAATAAGTGGGAAGATATAAAGCAGTGAATTATGGTGCATGCACAACCAAAAAAGAATGAAAAGAAGAAAGGTCGAAAGGTGATGTGCGAGTGGTCACCTAAGGAGCCATAAGAATAGGAAGAGACTTCGAGCATAGTGTAAGCTCAAGTCAGAAGCACAAGGGGAGGATAAGGAAGGAAGCCCAACCCCCTCCAAAGTTGGATGGTGACCATCATAAACAATTTCTACACAATGTGCAGAGAGATATGGAGGAAGAAAGAGTGCATGATGAATAACAACGTACGACTTAGACATCACTTAAGGAGGCTCAAATATGGGAAGAAATTCAACGTGTGACACAAAGGTCACTCGAAGAAGCTCAGATCCATGAAAAATTATAAAAGACGACCCAGAGATCATTAGAGAAAGATCGTACACCTAAGCAATTATATCTCATGAGAAAAGGTCATTGGAGGAGGATTCAATGCATGAATAAATACAACGTGCAACCCAGAGATCAATAGAGGATTCTTGTAGACAGATTGAGCTATGACGCACTGAGAAAAAATAATATGAAGAACAATGCCAGGAGTTGCAACGTACAATGTGCACAGAATCCTTGCATAACCTAGAGTGCAAAGGAGACATCGATGATCAAGCAAGTACTTTCTTATGCTATTGTTTGTGATTTCTTAAATATTCAAAGGCTATAAGTAAGTTAACGCATATGTTAGCTACTTGCATGAAAAAACAAGGAACAGAGGAGGTTGTTTTAGCGCTGCTACCAGAAAAAGAGGTTTGTCACATAATTCAAAATGAAAAAAGAGGTTAAAGGCTATGATATGGATGAAATCATGTTGGATTTGAAATTGGACTAATTATTTTTCTTATTTTCAATTTAGACTATGTAAACAATTTAATATTATTAATATAATTGTTAAGAGTTGACATTTTATATTTAATCAATAATTTTTTTTTTAAACTATGTGTAAAGTTGATTATCAACTTTAATTAAAAATATTTTTTTTATTGAAGTAAATAATTATATCCAAATCAATCCTTCCTAAATCATGAAAATTGGTGGCCTTATATTTAAAGTAAATAATTATATGTAGTTGTAATCAAAATGACAAACTAAATCCAACCTAAAATACTTGGTTAGCATGTTCATTACGTCGAAAGGCGTACACCTATTGACCATGAGTACATTTAATAGGGTTTTAGTGCTTAATCAGTTTTGTATGGACAAGATTAAATATTGATGGAATATTTTTAGTAGTCTCAATAAATCAATGGTTGTGATTTCAACCACTAACTTCCTCACTATTATAAAGACATCAGTTTACATGTTTATGTTTTTACTTTTACTTAATCATATTTAAATTTTACTATGGTGGCTAGCTGATTGCCACATATGAGTGATTAGAGTTACATTTTCTAGGTTAAACTAAACCTTTGACCTTCACCAACCACGTTCTAGACACCTATTTTTCCTTATAATATTTTATTTTATCATTTTAATGATGCAACACACCTATTCGTGGATTATTCTTTCATACACAGACACCACCTGTTCTTTACGTGTCACTCACGATTTGCAGCGACTATCCATTCTACCGTTACCTGCAAGGTGGTTCAAGTGGAAGTTGTATTGGAACAACATGTAATCAACCATTATTACACGGAAGGTGAACGGTTTTTTGTTTTAAATGTTAATAATTTAACTAGGGTTTCTTTATAACTGGAGGTGCGATTGAATCTGCCAAGATTAAGAGAGAATAAATGATACATTATTAGGGAAGCACCCTCGCCCTCATCCTGCCACTCTGATGAGATGAACCAATAGAACTGTTGTCGCTCACTTAGGCTCTTAAAGTCAAGCACAATGAGAAATACAGGTAGTTGCAAGATGAATGTTTCCATGAACAGATTCTGATAAATGGATAAAAGGAAAAATGCTCTCCAGAGGTGAGGATACGGTGGAACATTTCTAAATTTTAGAATTTATATTAAAATGTGTTTACAATCACATAGTTTGTGCTAAACTGTTAAATTTTATGATATATAAGATTGAGATTTAATTTTGTGGACTGGTACGGAGTGCCATTTTGTTTCTAAGTACTATATGACTGCCAAGTTTAAATAATTAAATTTTGGATTGTGCTTGTTGTAGACGCTCATTTTCTGGTTGTGTGTTTCATTTTCTGGCTGTGGTTTTCATTTGTTGTGTGTTTATGGGGAGGGTGGAAGACTATAACAAAGGCTTATTATAACCTATAGAGGGCGTTTAGGGTTCTGGCTATTAACTTGTCGGAAAAAGCTTTGGCATCGCCCTTTCGGCGTTCATCAGCCACGGTTTTGAGTGGTTGTGCTAGTTATTAAGATCCATTAAAAAGTGTAAAAAATGGATTCTAAACAATCAAATTTAGTTATTCCTAGAAGAAAAAAGATCATTAAAATTTCATTGACTTTTATTCAACTTAATCATATTAATTATAATGTTACTTAAAAAAAATAAGTCAAGTTATTTCATCGTTTTAAAAAATAAATAATTGACTTTTATTCAACTTAATCATATTAATTATAATGTTATTTAACAAAAATAAATGAAGTTATTTCATCTTTTTAAAAAATAAATAAATTGTTTTTAAAGATAATGGACATTCTATACTTAATTGGTGATTTTTTTTTTTTTTTTATCTTATTACCAATTCAAATCATTTTTGGAATTTATTATGAACCTTGTCTAAAATCATTTTTCAAAGTATCAAAAATTCAATTTGAACAACTCAATTCCATTATTCAACAATGAGAAAGCTTATAAATCACAAGAGGGCCTAATGATTAAGAACATGTTTTTTTCTCTTAAAAGATCACAAGTTGAAATCGAGAAATAGTAGGGTATGTATACCTCGGTAAACTTTACATTGTATATTTCATTCATATAAATACCTATATATACAAGTATAGCATATGTTTTTACCTCACTTAAACATTTAACAATAATACCAATAATATAAAAATGTTATCTTTATTTAATAAAAAAAAATTATTTTTATTGGTGGTGAATATTTTATATATTAAAATGAAGTTTTATTTCTATCCAAATTCCATTCCATATAAAATAGTTTATTTATTTATCCTTTCGTAAATAATGAAATTTAGTAGAAAACTTTTTATTGATGGTGAATACTTTCTTTATTAAAATGAAGTTTTATTTCTATCCAAATTTCATTACATATCAAATAATTTATTTACTTATTTCCTAGTGTTTAATGTATTCTTTTATAAATCACCCCAAAGTTAACACTCAAAACCAGAGAAATTGTCATGATGAAAATTGGATTACACAACTAGTAACTAAGACTTGAAGACTAAAAGAACCAAAGGACCACATCCCTGATACCTAAATTCTCAAACAATAGTAAGAGTAACAAGAAAGCTTTAGTACTAAATTTAGATCTGTCTCTGTGAACCTCGATTGGATCTACAATTTTCAACCCCATACCCTAGTTTTCAATGGACACTCATTCTATAGTGGGAGATACCTCTCCCCCTCCTCCCCCTCTGTTTCCCCCTCGTGATGTTGTCATGTTTCAATCTCTCATGGCCTTAGCACAAAAATATTCTAAGGCTCCCCCATCAAAGTTTGAAGAAGCTTGACGATATTCTGAAAGTTCCACTTCATGCCTCTTCATCCATAAAATTAGCTCTTCATTTTGTTGCAAATGCTCAAGTTGGAAAATTTATAGGGATCTGGCCCTCTCCAAGAGCAGTAGCAAGCTAGGTGGACCAAAGCTAGAAACACATTATAAAAGGGAAGGTTGGTTCATCATTCTTTGGTAAGGGTTTTCTTGTATTTTTGTCCAAATTGAAGGAAGACCGAGACCTCATATTTCATAGAGGAGCCTATTTTAGGGGTTCAAGGGGTATGTAATTGAATCGATGGCCGTCTAATTTCAGTCCTGAAAATGAAATTATGCCAGTCCTCTCGTTCTATGTCAGGTTTACCTTTCACCATTATTATCGTTGGACACACAAAACCATATACAATATAGGAAATACATTGGAAATGTATATTGATCATGTCGAACCACGAGAGGGTCAATAGGCATGTGCAAGAAATTGTGTTGACGTAGCTCTAGAAAAAAAATTCCAAAATAAATATAACTAACCCTAGATGAATGAACTCATATACAATAGGTAGACTATGAGAAAATTCCCTTCAAGTGAAAAGAATGTCATGAATATGGAAATTTCCCAAAATATTGCCCCATGTACCAAATTTCTCTACAACCGTGGGGGGATCAAGAGAAATGGAAAACCCAAAAAATAAATAGGATATCTGGCATAGCTGGTCAATCCCCTCCGAGTCCTTTGAATGGACAACATGAGTCTATAGCAGTGGAGGATCCCCACTCATATCAGAGTAGGGGAAATTACCCTCGGTCCAACAATAATAGGTATGTGACACTAGAGGGTAATGATGAAGCTATGAAGGAGAGCCATGAAAATATGATAGTAGAGAGATAAATCCCCACTCATGATCCAGATCAACTTCAAAGTGGGAAGAAATCCACCAAAGGAATGACCCTCGGGAAAGCACCAGTTTCAAACATGAGCATCAACTCCATATCAGGAATCCATGTCATATTGGAGGAAGAATATCAAGAGGAAATAGATGAACAAATATATCATGAGACAAAATCCCCGGGAACAATAAAGAAACTAGGGTGAAAGTCTAGTCGAAATAAAAGGGAAGAAACAATGGACAAGGAAAAGGACTGCGACTGCAGATGACATTAGAAAGCACCTTCAAAAGGGACCCGATATGAGCTAAAGGAGTTGGAAACATATTTTCCCATAAAGGGGGGAATCCAAAGGAATCAGGTAAATAATGAAATTAGTATCTTGGAATTGTAGTGGATTGGGAAGCAAAGAAGAACTAGAATCACTCAAAAACTTAATAAAATCAAAACGACCTCAAATAGAAAAAAATGAAGGACTAGGCTATCCTTAAAGAATGTAATCATATATGGAAGAATAACATATATGGTTTATCTATCATCTCGTGAGGGGCATCAGGTGGTATCTTCACACTCTGGAAACCACATCAATTTCAACTAGTGGCATCTAAGGATTCTCTTCACTCCATGGTCCTCAAGTTGATTCATCTTTCTTCACGTAAGAATTTTATTATAGTTAATGTTTATATGCCTAATCAATGCCAAGAAAAAATGATTTTTTGAAGATCGTCGTTAGAAATGATGGAGTCTAAGTCAATAGACAATCTAATCATTGTTGGTGAATTTAACACCACTCTTCATCATTGGGAAAACATGCTGGGTTAATCTATAAGGGATTCCTCCAGAGAATATCTATAAGATATCATCTCTTATTTAGATATGTTTGATGTGAAACCCTCTAAAGGGGTTTTCACCTGGTCTAATTACTGAGCGGGTCCAAGTAATATTGTGGAAAGGCTTGATCATTTCCTGATAAGTAGTACCTTCCTCATAGGACCTTCAACTCTAGTTTCTCAGATCCTACCTTGGGCAAGCCCATATCACAAGACCATTTCTCTATCTTTTTTAAACAAAAAGAATTTGAGCCCCATTCTTTTCCACTTCAATCCTTTGTGGCTTGATCATCCTTTCCTTTTATCTATTGTCCATTTCTCTTGGAGTCCATGGATTGTGGGTTCCCTTGTTTTATATTTGGGAGAAGAAGTTAATCGGATTAAAAACGACCATAAAGGAGTGGGTAACTTCTTCTATCAAGGATCCTAAGGAAGAATTAATCCATCTTATAGGGAATTTGGAAGACATTGGAAACAAATTGGAGAATTCAAAGGTAACAACTCTTCTTCTACAATAAGAAGATAAATGCAAGAAGAAACTTCAAGAGGTAATGAGGAAATAAGAGGAAACTTGGAGATTAAAATTGCATTTTCTATGGTTACAAGAAGGAGATAGGAACACATCCTTCTTCCACAAACAATTTAGTATAAGGAAAGGACATAGCACATTGGAATAAATTCATATTGAAGACAACTCCTTACTAAACACATTTGAAGAAATAAAATTGGTATCTTTGTCACACTTCTCAAATATTTACATGGAGAAAGGTGCAGTCGACTGAGAACTAAAGGAACAAGCACTCTTGTTTATCCATAAGTTAGTAATAGAAAGGGACAATGAATATTTAATAAGGAGAATTCCATAAGAAGAGGTATGGTTGGCCCTATCTCAATTTGATCTAGATAAGGCTCCATGCCCAAATGGTTTGACTTCCCACTTCTACAAAAAAGGTTGGCAGACTGTAAAAAAGAACCTTGTTTGAGTGATTCAATATGTACAAAATGCCAGAAAAGTGTGTCAGATACAAACTCAACCTTTCTAGCATTAATCCCTAAAGAAAGGAAACATGTTTCGTTCTCAAGATTCAAAACCCAACTCCTTGTGCAATGTTTCTCATAAAATCATTTCCAAGATCATAGCCTCTAGAATTCAAAAGTTTATCCCAAAATTAATCTCTCCTTCCCACAGGGGTTTTGTAGCATAAAGACAAATTTGGGATAACATTGTGCAAGTTCAAGAAACAATTCACTCAAGCAAGATCAAAGGAGACAAAGGGATGGTGATCAA
>SNQJ01S0037928.1:47236-62491 GCA_010110895.2 Picea sitchensis
GCCTTATGAAAATGTTCTTGATCGAGCCTATAGAATCTATACAAATGTACATGGTTAAATCTCACAAAGCCATTTGGATGATTGGACCAATTAATTGTAATGTCCCAAGGCCGAGCCCTATTGTAAATCATGTTTATGAAATGCATTGTAATTATGTTTTTATAGGCTGGCGAGCCACCAAGTTAATATAAGCTGGTGGGATTATGTGATTATTAGGCCAAAGAGCCTAAGTGTTGAAGTCCAAGAGCCTGATTTTGTACATGTATCTAAGCACATTATTAATAAAAATATAAACACGGTCGTTTGCAGACGGACCAGATAAATGAGTGATGGGGGACTAAGCTTCCACATAATGGGAAAGGGATTAGGGGCTGGAAGATGGGAAAATGGGCTAAGTGTTGAGCCTAGGGGCTTAATTCCTTGGGAATAATATTTTGATATTATTCAAAAAAGACCATATGAAATATATGTTTTATCCTAATTTATTTTGGAGTGACAAGTGACTTCCAAATGGGGAGGAACGCATGCAGTTTCATGAGTGACAAGTGTCAACCCAAGCACATGCAGCTTAAAATGCTGAGTTGAGCCGTGATGGGGTCCCACCTCCATTCTACCCGACCGTCTGACCTTTGCAAGAATACCCTGGTGCATCCCTGAAAGCCGAAAATCATGTGTTGATTTATGAGATAGCTGATACAACCTCTGTCTGAACAGTTTGATCCTGTGCATAGGATCTCTATACAACTGGTGTTAGTTGATTGGGGCCAATGGAGGAAAAGGAAGCCACAACAGGTGCCGGCTGAACCCTCAATTTGGTGCCATCGAACCTTATCGTGACGGTGGGGTTTTTGGTCGATTCAATGTATTGGCTGATCAAAAGCCCGTCTTGGCTTCCCACAGAAGCGGCAGGTAGCAGATGTGCGCCAACAATGAGCCCCTCACTGCCAGCACACACGCTGCTCCAAGCTATCATTCCCACACCTCTGGCCTGCTTGACCGTGGCCCTGTTTTCCACATCGGGATCATCGCTAGGTTGACACAACAGGGTCTTTCCGCTCTCATTCAGCTTTAGGTCAACTTGGTTTCACTTTTCCTCGTAATATATTAGTCCGTGCGGGTTCAAATATCCGCTGTACAAAGACACGCCACGGATGACCGTGTCCTTGCCAAGCTGGACGTGGGCCAGGAAGTCACGATCCACAGTGCCGGCCCCCACCATGGTGATCCGGGGGGCCACATTAGTGACCCTCCAAGGTTTGGGGCTGTCGTTTCCTCCCGCCGTAGACACGAACACCCCCCATTGCACCGCCTCGAAGGCGTCGATCACAATGGGTTCTTGATCATAAGGAAGGATGTATCCTATCCCAAGCGATAGCGATACAACATTCACTCCGTCGTCTACCACCTTGTCCAGTGCAGAGAGTATGTCTGAATCAATGCATCTAGAAGCCAAACAAACCTTGTAGGCCACAATACGTGCCTTGGGCGCCATTTCTTTAGCTATTCCCCACACGTGCCCGAGCATGTCGGATCCGTAGACGAATCGACCAGCAGTAGTTGAGGCAGCGTGTGTCCCATGGTCTTATTTATATTTTCCATTCCACCACTTATGTACTCCACTACTAAGTTAATCACATTTAAATGAATTCTTTGTTAATCATTTAAATTTAGCAATGAAACTCTTAATCGTGTTATAGATGTACGACTTTGTGCGAAACCAATCTGAATATCTGCCATTATTTCCATAAGAATCCCAATCAACTATTTTTTTGTTGTTTGCACATAGAAATGCAATAGCTGGTCTAAGAGTGTTACAGGAGCATGGCAGCCAAGATCCTGTCCATACGCAGACTGACGATAGGCCACAATGCCATCTATTATTTAATAATAGGAGGCTTCCTCGTTATATGTGTAGGGACTAATTGTCGTTGGTGAGGATGAAGCTTAATATCAAATACATGAGACACATATCAGGAGAAGGAGAATGTGTAATGATTCAGAAGGCGTGATGTTGGATTTGTAGGTTCTAACCTGTCAAAAAAACTTTGTTCTTTTGAGGGTGCATTCCTAGGGCAAGATGTACTTAAAGATGCGTGAGTAGCTACTTTGGGCTAATGTGTTCCAATCATGAGAAATCAATCATATTTACTTGACAATGTAAGTTTTTGGAGTTTGTTACTTGTTATGTCGAAAGGCATACACCTATTGAAAATGGGCACAATTAATAGGTTTTTAGTTGTTAATACGTTTTCTATGGACGAGATTAAATATGCCTAGAATATTCTTAGTCGTCACAATAAATGAATGGTTTTGATTTCATCCATTAACTTCCAAGCTGTTTTAAAGACATCTATTTATATGTTTACTTTTTTACATTTACCTAATCGTGTTTAAAAATTACTGTGTTCACTAACTTATTGCCACATTCTACCTGATTAAAAAATATTAAGATATTCGCACAGAGTGGTGGCCGCGTTTCTGTGCTGGCCGCATTTCGATGGTGCATTCCTAGTGCAAGATGTACTTAAAGATTCGTGAGTAGCTACTTTGGGCTAATGTGTTCCAATCATGAGAAATCAATCATATTTACTTGACAATGAAAGTTTTTGGAGTTTGTTACTTGTTATGTCTAAAGGCATGTTCCAATATTACCGGGCACAATTAATAGGTTTTAGTTGTTAATATCAGCTTTCTATAGGACGCAGATTAAATATTGCCCTAGAATGTTCTTGATCGTCACAATAAATGAATGGCTTTGATTTCATCCATTAACTCAAGTCGCTATAAAGACATCCGCTTATATGTTTACTTTTTACATTTACCTAATCGTATTTGTACCACCGTTCACTAACTTATTGCCGTTATTTCTCCTAATTCCTGGATTAAAAAATATTAAGATATCTCTACATTGTGAGTGGTGCGCTAGTCAGTATCGTACGATTCTATTTATCATTCACACGTCATTCATCACACCGCACCGCTCAATGAATTCTTTAATCAACTCAATTGTGGGTCGCTAAGCTTAAGCCATTGGTATGATGGATAGATCCGTCTACCAAAAACTCTTTGAATATTTTGAAACCGTGGGCAATGGTTTTATCCCGAAAAATATGCTTCATTACTATCATATGCATTTCCCAAGCATTTCACGTAATCTCTTATTTTATAATACTCCAGGCACAACGCCTGCGAGAAGGTGTGAAGACATATTTTGAAAAGGAACGCTATCACCATCCCATATCCAATGAGGTGGATGCTATCAATGTCACCATGGTTTTGACGGGATTATCCTGGGAAGGCGGAGGAGCTGTGAATGAACCGGCAGATCAGACTATGAGCCATATGCAAGTGTTCCAACCATAACCCTAAAAATTATTTCATTTCCTTTCAGGTCCGCTAATTTCGAGGGTATACCCATGCTTAACAATATGTCATAAGATTTGAAAAGTCTCCAAAGAATCGGATCATAGTGTTGAATAGAAAGAGGGAAGTAGTATGGGTGGATCAATGATAAATATTCAACATTGGCGAACAGTGACAAGGATGTAGGATCAATCAGCTTTTGACATGTAAGCAAGTGGATACTGTGGATCTTACTATCTCGTGTCGCAAAACCGAATGGTCACGGAATGTAAAAGGGTCGGACGAGTGGATCTGAATCGTACGGTAAATCCATGTAGAAAAAAATTTCTAATAATAAAGTGTCACCAAACGGACTTCATTGGTTTTTGTGGATCTTCTGGCGGCTTCAACCCTTCCACATATATCGACTACGCATTTTGAGGTGTTAAAACATACCCAGCATTGATCCCATATATGCATTTTAGCCGGAAGAGATGTAAAGAACGACGGAAGCCGAAGAGGGAGCATGCCAGCATGTGCGGATTTATGTCCCTGGCGTCAATACCACGCCCTCAGCGTCAAAAAATGTTTCTTGCGATTCCTCTTTTAGAGCACGTATAAATGGTAGAGAGCATGTATAAATGGTAGAGAGCTTGTGAGGTTCTGGCAGAGGATCGAAGGGAGTATGAAGGACTGGACCACATATATCAAGGACATTAGGTGAGGGGGAACATTTGTAACAAGTAGGGGAGGGGGAAATTGGGTCACATGGCTGTCACCGGGTTGAGATGAGAACGGTTTAACTGTGGAAAAGGGGTTTTGTGGTTCTCCCAGTGGGAAAACCCATCGACAATAGTTTTATTTTGTCGGAATCGCGAGGATCGGTCTTGGCGGTAACAGGGAGTGGATGCGTGAAAGTTTAACCCGGTATGCGGTAATTTCAAGAGAACGTAAAATCGGGTTATTGTCTGCATGGCCTTAGTGCTGAAGTGTTGATCTAGAGCTGAGGTGAAGGGAATTGCGGATAAATAAGGAAAACTTTCCCAATATTCTATATCGCAGTCGTGGTGGAGAATTGTAAGAGGGAACATGGTTTCTACAAGGAAAAGTGGCGTAACTGAATGTTGAGCTTTGACAATGATGAAACATTCGTAATGCAGGAGATGGTGAGTGTAAGAGAGGTCTGGCTGGGGATGAAGGAAGCTCTAAACATAAAACCAAAAAGTGTTATGTAGATCTAGGGCATTGGAGTGAACCAAATATGAAATATGTGAATTTGAATTTAGTTGGTCCGTTCCTCATTGACTTTGCCCACTAAATTCAACTTCACATATTTCATAGATTTGGTTCACTCAATGCCAAGATTTGAAGAGAAGAAGCCCGAGGAAAATGTCTAGGGTTTGTGCTGAGAGAATCTTTGGTGAGAGGGAATATGTTGTCACCCAATTTTTTTGGATTAAATCTAGTGGTGCCCCGCCATTATCCGGGTTTCCAGGCAGTAGCACCGCCTGTCCGCCCATTTCACCTTAACCTGCTGTAATGTTGTACTCATGCAAATGAAGTCTATCATAGGTCTATAGTACGAATGAGGCTGGCCACGTTTTTTCTATATGTATTTGGTTCTAAGGGAAGATATGAAGCCTCGCATTGTTGCCGGCGAACAACTCGAGCTTAATGTGTATCAGAGAATTTGTAAGTGATGGAAATGAAAAGAAATGATAATGTTGTGGAATTTTGACCTACTTGATGTCTTATTATGTTGATAAAAGTATTAATTTTTAATTCCTTAGTCCCTTATGACTTATCAGTTGGATACGAACTGCACATATATCGCTTGATAAGTGGGATCTATGTATGTTTAGCCCTCATCCGCGCCACAAGACCTTATGGTTCATATTTGATCCTCTCAGATATTAGGGTGCTGCATCTTCCTACTAGTCGGTGGATATTTATGCTACCGCTTTTAGTTGATGTTGGTCAATCCTTTAGATGGATCCATTTAGGGAGGATCCAAGAATCTAGAGATGAGGAGGACGAATGGATCTTAGGAGGAAGAGGAGGGAAGAGTCGATAGATATGTAAGAAGAGCTCATATGAGAAGGAAAGTTGAGTAGAAGAATAGAGAAGATTTAGCCAACGGTGTGCAACTAGGTGTCACGCCCGAGATGAAGAGAAACAATGCACCAATAAGTGGTGTCTTAGAAGATATTATTTCCAAATGGGGAACATAAGAGGACAGGCATATGAAGAGGCTTGGTATTAAAGATACGAGTAGTAACAATAGTGATAATGAAGTCCTAGGTAATGAATCTTGTACCCTTTGGTTGCTGGCGATGACGCATTAATCTCTTTAAGAAGATAGAGAACACTGATTATCCCGATCCAGCGGATAACGGTATTACCCACCCTTCCAATCGTGCCCAAAACAATTCTTTCTAACAATTTGTAATTTACTACTTTTAGCAATTTTTCTGTCCCTAACTTCCAAGCCATTTTGAGGTTCCCTAACAACCTTGGGAAAACAGAGCAACATGGAAGTTGACGTATCAACCACCTCCATCGGGGCCCACAAACCTTTGGATTTTCGATCTCCGGGTTAGGGTTTTGGATTTTCCTTATGTTAAAAAGGCCCTTAGAGCCTCATTGTAATAATCTCATCTTCCTATGAATTTTGAGCATCCCCTGGCCACATCTTCTTTAGGAGATAGATGTTCATCTGCAATGCATTCGCAGGACCGGTGATTTCTTTTACGCATTTTATTTCCACACAGAAATCGGGTATTATTGTATCCGGATCAGCGTTATCATACCGCTTGGCGGCTTCGGCTCTTGCAATATCTATACATTTTCAGTTATATCTCCACTTACTTCAAGCAAAATGATCCGATCGCCCGTGCATACGCAAATGTTTCTGCAAGGGTGGCCTGCGAGGATTGGTAGACAAGGACGAAGGTCGAGAGTAGAGATGATGAAGGGTGAAACGCGCTGGATGGGGTGAAGAGAGGCTTCGATGCGGAATTGAGGTGCTTGCGCCAAGAAGAAGATAGTGGCTAACAACAATACGCTGGTAGTCATAGGGAGAGGAAAGCAAAGCAGTGTAGTGGAGTAGCGCAAATACAATAAGCATGCGTAGGGAGTAGGGGATTAAAACAAAGCAGGCATGGTCAGAATGTGAAAATAGGATTAAAAATGGAGCACAGTGTTATCAGACGCAGAAGAAGAATATGGAGGCCCGGTAGAGACGATGAAGATTGTAGATGGTATTGCTTTTAACAAAGTATAAACTTTCAAGTTCCCTCACAATATTTAATAAAAAGATTGATCTCTTACCTCCCTTTGGTAAATTATCCCTTCCTCAAGCTTTGTTTCCTTTTAAATCAAGGGATAATTTAGTTTTACTTCCACTGAGAAGCATTTGTGTGGTAAAATCAAAACCCCCATAAACATATTAAGATACTAGTTTTGCGACCTCTGCTGGGATGGTGAAAAACAAGATAAATACTACTAGGTTAGCTTCATGCTCCTAATGGAATGGGTAGATATGATGTAAAGAAATACTAGGTTTGTTATGTGAAGTGATATAGTTTTGTGAGGAGGATCACGTATTTAGTTGTGTGTCGGAATAACTAGAAATCACATTCATGGGAAAATTCCTTGACGTCGTAAATGAGGTATAAGGTTATTGTTCCAATAGGGAAACCAAGGTCCCTCGTCGAGATTAAGAAGGATTTATGTAGGGAGTTTCAGAAGCCTAAGCTTGAATCTAAATGTATCACGTAATAAATAAAATAAAAAGGAAAGAGAAACCATCCTGTACTATGACCAATGGTTCAAAATCTTGTTAGCAATGATGACATTCCAAAATTAGGATGTGTAGAACTAAGAATGGTTTATTGTTGGGTTACTCCCCTATATCTAAGTCCCTCTCACCTAGGTAGAAGGTGACAGAATCGCAGGTGAGGGTATTCGGACATTACATGCACTTGGAAGCTGCATGAAGGGAAACAAAGACATTGGATGGGTTGGTGTAGGTGTAGTTGCTACTGGCCAATCTATTGATGTAACTGAAAAATATGGCAAAGAATAAAGACATGCATGAGAACATATGATGTACCATAACATTCACCAGGGCACGAGGGACGACTCGTCTTTCCAAATTATGTGGTGACAAACTCGTCGAGTCCATTTCCATATGGGTAGAAAAATTTGTGTGAAATATGAAGGCAATGGCCCAAGCATGTGCCACCACTCTGCCAAACCTTTCATAAGTATGAGATTATGACTCACACATAGTTTTGTTGTGTAAATCCATTGGGAACGATGCCAATAACTGTTGTTCAATCAAACCGATGTAGGATAATACCCATGATGCATTCTCGGTACAAGAGGATAAAAAGGCAGGATGACTACGGCGCAAGAGGATGAGAATGGAATATGTACTCTGTATGATGGCACTGAGGAGGGATATGGACGATGCAAATTGTGGATAAGGGAGGGAGGGAAGCGGGTTTCCACCTCTTGGCTTCTGAATTTGTTTCGACTAATGCTCGAAAGATTTTGTACCAAGCTACGCTTACTGTTCGCATACTTTTATAGTCACAAGCATGTCTGTGTGGACTATATCAACTTGTTAAATAAGGGGGAAGATATGGGAAGCAATGAATTGTGGTGCATGCAACAAACCAAAAAGAATGAAAGAAGAAAGGGAAAGGTGGATAGTTTTGAGGGTCACCTAAGGAGGCAACAAGACAGGGAGCATTTGTTATTGAAGTGTAAGCCTGCCGCCATAACGAGTGGAGGATAAGGAAGGAAGCCCAACCCCCTCCAAGGTTGGATGGTGACCATCATAAAAAATTTCTACACAATGCGAGAGATATGGAGGAAGAAAGAGTGCATGAGGAATAAATAAGGCATGACTTAGAAATCACTCTTAAGGAGGCTCGACATGGGAAGAATTCAACGTGTGACACAAAGGTCACTCGAAGAAGCTCAGATCTGTGAAAAATTATAAAAGATGACCCAGAGATCGTTAGAGAAAGATTGCACACCTGAGGAATTATATCTCATGAGAAAAAGTCATTGGAGGAGGATTGCATGCATGAATAAATAAAACATGCAACCCAGAGATCAATAGAGCACTGCAGTATTTACTGAGCTATGATGACCGAGAAAAATCCATTGGCGAAGAACAATGCGAGGAGTTGCAACGTACAATGTGCGCAGAATCATTGCATAACCTAGAGTGCAAAGGAGACACCGATGATCAAGTAAGTACTTTCTAGTAAGTAAGTACTTTGATGATCAAGTAAGTATTGTTTGTGATTTATTAAATATTCAGAGGCTATAAGTAAGTTAACGCATATGTTAGCTACTTGCATGAAAGAACAAGGAATAGAGGAGGTTGTTTTAGCGCCACTACCAGAAAAGGAGGTTTGTCACATAATTCAAAATGAAAAAAGAGGTTAAAGGCTATGATATGGATGAAATCATGTTGGATTTGAAATTGGACTAATTATTTTTCTTATTTTCAATTTAAACTGTGAAAAAATTTAATATTATTGGCTATAATCATAAGAGTTGACATTTTATATTTAATCAATAATTTCTTTTTTAAAGTATGTGTAAAGTTGATTATCAACTTTAATTACAAATATTTTTTATTGAAGTAAATAATTATATCCAAATCAATCCTTCCTAAATCATGAAAATTGGTGGCCTTATATTTAAAGTAAATAATTATATGTAGTTGTAATCAAAATGACAAACTAAATCCAACCTAAAATACTTGCTAGCATGTTCATTTCATCTAAAGGCGTACACCTATTAACCATGAGCACCTTTAATAGGTTTAACTGCTTTGTGGGCTTTATGGAGAATATTAAATATTGATGGAATATCTTAGTAGTCCCAATAAATTAATAGTTGTGATTCCTGCCATATTGTATTTATGTTTTTTTACTTTTACTTCATATTTAAAATTTACTATCGTCGCTATTTGATTGCCACATATGAGTGATTAGGATTACATTTCTAGGTTAACCTAAACCTTGACCTTCACCAACCAATGCTCTAGATATCATTTTTATTTATAATATTTTATTTTATCATTTTAGTGATGCAACGCACCTATTCGTGGATTATTATTTCATACACAAACAACACCTGTTCTTTACGTGTCGCTCACGATTTGAGCGACTATCCATTCTACCGTTACCTGCAAGGTGGTTCAAGTGGAAGTTGTATTTGAACAACGTGTAATCGAACATTATTACGTTGAAGATGAACGGTTTGTTGTTTTAAATGCATATAATTTAACTAGGGTTTCTTTATAACTAGAGGTGCGATTGAATCTGCCAAGATTAAGAGCAAATAAATGATAGATTATCAGGGAAGCACCCTCGCCCTCTTCCTGCCGCTCCGATGAGATGAACCAGTAGAATTGTTGTCACTCAATTAGTCTCTTAAAGTCGAGCACATTGAGAAATACAGGTAGCTGCAGGACGAATGTTTCCATGAATGGATTCTAATAAATGGATAAAAGGAAAAATGCTCTCCAGAGAAGGGTAGCAGTGGAACATTTCAAATTTTAGAATTTATATTAAATGTGTTTACAATCATAGTTTGTGCTAAACCTAAAATTTGGTGATATAAAGATTGAGATTTAATTTGTGGACCTGGGTAACGGAGAGTGCCATTTGTTGGCACTTATATGATTGCCAAGTCAATAATTAAATTTTGATCGGTGATGGCTAGGCATCATTTTCCGGGTTGTATGCTTCTTACCTTTCCTGCTCATCATTTATCGTATGCTTATGGGGAGGGTGGAAGACTATAACAAAAACTTATTATAACCTATAGAGAGCGTTTAGGGTTCATATTAACCCACGGAAAAGTTTCAGACAAATTTCTGCGATTCATGAGCCATGGTTTGAGTATCGTACATAAGATCCATTCAAAAGTGTAAAAAATGTATTCTAAACAATCAAATTTAGCTATTCCTAGAAGAAAAAAGATCATAAAAATTTCATTGACTTTTATTCAACTTAATCATATTAATTATAATGTTATTTAACAAAAAATAAAGTCAAGTTATTTACCTTTAAAAAATGTAGGTAAATAATTGATTTTTATTCAACTTAATCATATTAGTTATAATGTTATTTAAATCAAAATAAATGAAGTTATTTCATCTTTTGAAAATAAATAAATTGTTTTTAAAGATAATGGACATTCTATACTTAATTGGTAATTTTTTTTTTTTTTATCTCATTACCAATTCAACTCATGTTTGAATCTTATTTTCATGAACCTTGTCTAAAATCATTTTCAAAGTATCAAAAAATTCAATTTGAAACTAACCCAATTCCATTATTCAAACAGCCTACAAAGTTTATAAATCACAAGAGGGCTCAATGATTAAGAACATGTGTTTTCTCTTAAAAGATCACAAGCTCAAATTCAGAAATAGTAGGTATACATACCCTAGAACTTTAAGGCATTATATTCTACTGATTTTATTACACCTATATATACAAGTATAAAGTATGTTTTACCCTCACTTTAAACATATACCAATAATACACACATAAAAAATGTTATCTTTATTTAATAAAAAAATATTTTATTTTATGTTTTTTTAAGAAATACATTTGTATTAAAATGAAGTTTTATTTCTATCCAAATTCCATTCCATATAAAATAGTTTATTTTTTTATCCTTTTGTAAATAATGTAATTTAGTAGAAAACTTTGTAGTGATGGTGAATACTTTATTTATTAAAATGAAGCAGTTATTTCATCCAAATTTAATTACATATCAAATAATTTAATTACTTATTTCCTAGTGTTTAATGTATTCTCTTCTAAATCACCCCAAAGTTAAACCTCAAAACTAGAGAAATTGTCATGATGAAAATTTGATTACACAACTAGTAACTAAGACTTCAAGACTAAAAGAACCAAAGGACCACATCCCTGATACCTAAATTCTCAAACAATAGTAAGAGTAACAAGAAAGCTATAGTACTAAATTTAGATCTGTCTCTGTGAACCTGGATTGGATCTACAATTTTGAATCTCATACCCTAGTTTTCAATGGCCACTCATTCTATAAGGATACCCTCCCTTGTGACATTGTCACGTTTCAATCTCTCATGGCCTCAACACAGAAATATGCCAAGGCTCCCCCATCAAAGTTTGAAGAAGATTGATGATATTCTGAAAGTTCCACTTCATGCCTCTTCATCCATAAAATTAGCTCTTTGTTTTGTTGCAAATGCTCTAGTTGGAAACTTTATAGGGATATGGCCCTCTCCAAGAGAAGTAGCAAGCTAGGTGGACCAAAGATGGAAACACATTAGAAAAGGGAAGGTTGTTTCATCATTCTTTTGTAAGGGTTTTCTTGTATTTTTGTTCGAATTGAAGGAAGACAAAGACCTCATATTTCGTAGTGGATCCTATTTTAGGGGTTCAAGGGGTATGTAATTGAATCGATGTACGTCTAATTTCAGTCCTAAAAATGAAATTATTCCAGTCCTCTCGTTCTATGTCAGGTTTACCTTTCACCATTATTATCCTTGGACACACAAAACCATATACAATATAGGAAATACAATGGAAAGGTATATTGATCATGTCCAACCACGAGAGGGTCAACAGGCATGTGCAAGAAATTGTGTTGAGGTAGATCTAGAAAAAATTCCTCCAAAATAAATATAACTAACCCTAGATGAATGAACTCATATAAAATAGGTAGACTATGAGAAAAATTTCAAGGAAAAGAATGTCGCGAATATGGAAATTTCCCAAAAATATTTGCCCCATAAACAAATTTCTACAAACTGTATGGACAAGAGAAATGGAAAACCTAAAAAATAAAGAGGGTATCCTGGGTGATAGTCAAGTCAAGCCCTCCGTCCCGAAATGGCCAAATATGAGTCTATAGCAAGGAGGATGACCCTCATAATGATTAGAAATTCCCCTCGGTCCAACAATAATAGGTATGCAACACTATAGGGTAATGATGAAGCTATGGAGGAGAGCCATGAAAATATGATAGTAGAGAGATAAATCCCCACTCATGATCTAGATTAACTCCAAAGTGGGAAGAAATCCACCAAAGGAATGACCCTCGGGAAAGCGCCAGTTTCAAACATGAGCATCAACTCCATATCAGGAATCCATGTCATATTGGAGGAAGAATATCAAGAGGAAATAGATGAACAAATATATCGTGAGACAAAATCCCCAGAAAAATAAAGAAAACTAAGGAAAGTCTTAGTTGAAATAAAAGGGTATAAAACAATGACAAGGGAAAAAGGATCGACCTGAACATACGTTAGAAAGCACCTTCAAAAGGGACACCATATGAGCTCATGAAGGAGTAGCAACATCTTTTTCTCCTAAAATGGGGAGATCCAAAGGCATCGGGTAAATAATGAAACTGGTATCTTGGAATTGTAGTGGATTGGGAAGCAAAGAAGAAATAGAATCACTCTAAAACTTTAATAAAATCAAAACAACCCTCAAATCCTTCTCAGCAATTCAAGAGACAAATGAAGGACCAGGCTATCCTTCAAGAATGTAATCAGATATGGAAGAATAGCATGGGTTTATCTATCATCTCGTGAGGGGCATCAGGTGGTATCTTCACACTCTGGAAACCACATCAATTTCAACTAGTGGCATCTAAGGATTCTCTTCACTCCATGCTCCTCAAGTTTCTTCAACTTCCTTTCCATGTAAGGATTTTATTATAGTTAATGTTTATATGCCTAATCAATACCAGGAAAAAATTATTTGTTGAAGATCGTTGTTAGAAATGATGGAGTCTAAGTCAATAGACAATCTAATCAATAAGGGTGAATCTCTAATACCACTCTTCATTGGGAAAAACAAGGAGGGTTAATTCCATAAGGGATCTCCAGAGAATATCTATGTTGATATCATCCTTTATTTAGATATGTTTGATGTGGAAGTCCCTATAAAATGGGTTTCTACCCCGGCTCCACTACTAAGCTGGTCCCAAAAGAATATTGGTGGAAAAGGCTTGATCATTTCTCTTGATAGTAGTACCTTCCTCATAGGACCTTCAAATCTAGTTTCTCAGATCCTACCTTGGGCAAGTCCATATCACAAGACCATTTGGAATCTTGATCTCCAAAAAAATATTTTTCTCATTGACATTAAGATTGGAAATATTCAAAAAGTGAAACTTGATCATAAGTGGGATTGAGATAACAAATCAATTTTCAAAATAATATGGATGTCCCTCCCCAAATACAAATGCTGGCAAATATGGCTAGCTAGAAACAAATGCATCTTCAAAGAAGAGAGCTCACCACTTATAAAGTCATCAACACTACCAAATCTCAGTTGACGGAATAACGAATTTTGAGAAATGAACATCAACACCAAAAAGCTCTAAATGGAGTGGAGAAATGTTATTCTAAGGACTCAGACACTCTCATCCCTCCCTTTGAATCAAAGATCGATCATCAGCGTTAGCTTCCAAAATCAATCTCATAATTATCATTATTACAAAGACAACAAATGTTCATACCTTATTCTTTGATGGGGCTTCGAAAGGATACCTAGTAGTGATAGGAGCGGGAGGGGTTATAATTGACATGATAGGGAATCAAGACTTTAGTTATGATAGGAAATCAATAATTTAGTTATGCATGGAGCTTGTGAAAAGCAACAAACAATCAAACATAAGAGTATGCCCTTCTTAAGGGAATACAACTAGCCAAAAAAAATTCAGTTGCAATCTTTAAACATAATAGGCGATTCTAAAAATACCATAAGAAGGATGATCAAAGAGCAACCTTAGTAAGAGTAATATTCTAAAAATCCATTTCAAAATCTCACATCCAAAATATCATTCACATCAAAAGGGAAAAACAATAGCATGGATGACTCATAGGCATGGATGACTCACAAGCCGACTCAACAATCGTATTGTCAAAAGGAACAATCAACATCAATGGGAATTTAGTCCATCACCGTATTCCTTAATTAATGGTTCATCACACACACAAGATGCATGATCTATGGGGTGTCACCTCAGTAACTAGTGGTTTCATCTCAGTTTCTTCAAACAGAACTCTAAATTCATCTACAATACACAACTCCCTCCCTCTAGTGTGGTTAAATTGCTTGTGTGCAGAAGTTACTCCAACTCTATCCCCAAGTTTCAATGGAAGGGAGTTTGGATTTGATAGAGATGAGCTATCAGATCAGGATAGTACAACCATTATGGTGGAAATAAATAATGAGGTTGAATGGAACAATTATCTCACATGGGAACATAGACTCGAAAATTTAGGTTCACATGCTTCAATCTCGGGTGGTAGTACTCGTCCATATCCTGAATCAGCGAGACAACGAAATTGAGGAAAGAGGTGGTGGTTATAAATAGTTTGCACGGTCTGAGCATAGAGACACTTATAACTCCAATGGGTAGAGTTGGAGTCAAACACTTTGGATAGTGGACCGGAGGAAGGGGAATAGGAAAAGAGACGACACTTAGAAAGAAAGGATTCAGGAACACTGACCTCTAGTTTTGGGTCTCAAACAATTGAGGAATTCATTTTCAAAGAATCCTAAATAGATTTCAGGGGTTAGTTTTGAGGCAAAGGCACAAAGGACTGTAAATATGTATGCATTATTCACTCTTGTTGAGGTATTAGAGAAATAAGTCTGAGAAATGCAGTTGGAATATCATGCTCTCTTAGAACGAGTCAATCAAGTGCTCGATATCCTCATTGAGCAGAGAGAAGCAACATGACAACAACATAATGAATTGTATGTGATAAGAAGAGAGAAGCAACACGACAACAACATGATGAATTCTATGTGATAAGAAGCTAGGTGGAGCATCTCCTGCTTCAAAGGGCTTCTTCTTTTCCAA
>SNQJ01S0037929.1:0-14979 GCA_010110895.2 Picea sitchensis
TTGAAGGGAAGAAATTGTATACGCAATGGAATGTAAGGTCTCAACACGGGTGGATGAGAAGGGAAAGGTGCATTACACACAGCTTGTTGATTAGCCATGCGAAGCCTGATAGGGGAATATATCAGCTTGGGTTTTCCCATCAATGCCCAAGTTTGCTTTGTCATGACATTGACATATGAACCTAATTCGAGGACCACATAGTCTATCTCATACTCTCCTATCTGAGAATTCAATTGTAATTCTTTATTTTTCCTTCTCCTTTTTCCAATTTGGTGCACTGCCCTATTTAGTAAGGGTTCTATCTTTCCTAGCTCATACTGCTTGATTAAATGTTGTAATTCTTGTACAACACCTTTATCTTGAATCAACTTAACACAAGTGCACAAAAATTTCATGAGTTTGCTTATCTCTTTCCCTTATATTGGTGATGCAGACGGATCAAATGCTTGAGGCATGCCATATTCTTTGATTTCTGGTTGTCTCTTTGATGAAGATCCTTGACCTGTTTTGAACTCTTTTCTTGCCTCCTCGAGTATCTGTCTTTCTTTCTGAGCATCGAACATTGGGGTCTTTTCTATAGCTTTCCTGACTCCATGGTCGTTTTCAATATTTCCTTGGGCTGCTCTGTCTTCTCCTGTAGCAATGCTTCCTCGAGTGATAACAATGAATCTAGGGTCTTCTCTGTGATGTTCAACATATATCAGTTGTACTTGTGGGTTCTATTGAGGTTCTCGTCTTTTCTAAAGTTTAGCCAATATCACATGGCATTCCTCTATGACATGCTCGAAGGAGTTACAGTAACTATAGGTTGTACAAGGATTCTGACAATCCCTTGCTAGATGTCTTGGTTGCGTGCAATTGTAACATATTATTTGTCCTCAACCTTGGCCCATACCTCCTTGTCCTCGCCCTCTATATCCACCGCGAGGAGTGAATTTTCCTCTCTCTGAAGAGTTTTACTGAGGAGTGTTTCCTTCTTGTTGTACTTCTCCTTGTATCTTGTATATGTATCTCAACCTTTCATGCATGAGATCATAAGCTCTACAATATCGATCATCGTGCCCCACTGATTTACAGAATGCACAATACAAGTTTGTGGGTGTCTGAACATACTTCTGCATGTAGTAGCACTCACCTGGGTGATGCCTATTTCTGCATACATCACACTAGGGTAGGTTAACTTGATTCAAGGGGCTCAACACCCCCGAGGCCAAGTACTCATGAAATAAGGGACAATGTTCCTTATCATGGCCTTCAGATATGAATCTTACACACCAGATATCTTCCCATTTGTCTTTTCTCTTATCTTTCTTCATATCCTCGGCCTGTAAAGACAAACTAGTTCGCTGGCTCATGATCTGGCTAATGCCTGAGCTAGATTCTCACATCAATGTTGATTCAGGTTTCATGGTGATATCCAAATATTCTTCCTGTGATGAAATATTCTGCTGCATCAGAGGGACTCTTATGTGTGGTAACAATGCAATGATGAACTATTCTTTAATCTCAAATAGGTTCTGCTACCTTTTGTTTAATCTCTTTTAGTTCTGTAATACATTGTGACTCTGACTTGGGTTTCTTGAACTCTGCAATCAATGCATTCTTGATCTCATTCAGGGGCTTAGGCTATGCCAGTCCTTGGATAAGTTTCATGTACCATTTCAGTGCGTGGTCCCTTAGCGTAGTGCTGAACTGGGTTCTCTTGATGGCTTCTTCGGTGATACTTTTAATGTTCCATACATCTTCACACAGAAACCAATGTTGATCTGAATCTTCATATCCATCTCCTCTAAAGATAGGGAGTCTCATTTCATCTACCATAGAGCTGACTAGGATTCTTTTCTGAGTAGATGATGAGCTAATAGTAATAGTACTCTGAAGATTCTGGTGGTTCTGACTATTCTGATTGCTAAATGCTATTGGGACAACATGAGGATTAACGTTACTTATTTCAGTAGTCCACATAGTTCCTGAATTCTCTAGCTCTCTTTGGTGTAGTTCTTAAACTTCTCCTTATTCTGTTCTGGTGGGCTCTAGATGCTCTTCGTCGGTTAGATCTACCTCTTCTCCGTTGTAGAAACCCTCTTCTCCCAAGCTTTGCTTAAACAAGTTCTCAAGGTGAACCCCTCAGAATACTTTCCCACTGCGCGTATGTCCTGCTTCCGTGTCACTGTCGCTATCTGAGATTTTGAACATTATCCTTTTTAGGTTCAACCAATCTACTGTATCTTCAATATGTGGTTTTCATGCAAGAGCATCTTGATTCTTAGCTTCAGAAAGTGCAAAAAATTTCCTCTAGGTCCTTTGAAAAAGTATCTCTCTGTTTGGCTATACGATTCTGTTCTGTCAACAACAAACTCGATGATATACCCTCCAATGTTACTATCAAACCAATGATCTACTGCTCTGGATACAACGTTGTCAATTCTCTTGACCTTTTGGATCAACTTCGGTGTCCAAACCACAGGAGGTCTAGATCTGATCTAAAACTGTGTGTCAGCTAACCTAGCCAACCACTTGTGTAGCTCCTTATGGATTCCTCCAAAGAAGATCTCGTGAATGTCGATGAAGATGTATCTTTGTAGCCAATCTTCAATACTCAGTTTAGGATTCTTGTTCTGGGCTTCAACAAAGTCCTTCTCTTGATCCTCTATCCACTTCTGAATCTTTGTCTTCGATGGGAACCACCTTGACATTCCCTTGAAAATATTCCTGTCCCAGCAACATAACCATTTGTTGGCACAGGGGAAAACCCAAGGTTCACTCCAAGAGCGCACCAACAAGCCCTAGCTGCTGGCCTTTTCAGAAACACCTACGAAGAATATGCAGTCTCACTTGAAGCAACGATGAGGGGGTTACAGAACAGAGATGTCTACAACTAGGGGAATATCAAGTGGATCTTGTATAACATCAATCATAGTATTCATATATCACTTATCACCAAGATCTACTCTGCACATCTATAGATCTTGATCTAACACAATAATGCAATTACAATTATAATAAGGATAGAGATCACAACATTAATCACTCACACAACACAAGATATACATGGTTCACCCTCTCTCTAGGGCTATGTCCACATAACTGTTATTATGATATATTAATATAAATCTTACAATCCTGATCTACACTCTTGGCCAACAGATCCTCTCTCTCCTTCTGTCTTTCTCTCCTCACTCCTGCGCACCCAGTGGCAGGATCTTATCTTTGCACCCAACTAAAGATCTTACAATACTAGAAGACTTCAACACTTCTCTCACAATACAATGACCTCTCACCACAACAATAGAGATAAATCAATTACAATATCATACCCCCTTGACCCAGGTCCTCTTGACCTTTATTTGTACATTACAATACCTCACCGACAACCTTAGGCCAAAACCTAGGTGTCAAAACCCTAATTACCAAAACCCTAGGTATATAAGACCCTAATTACCAAAACCCTAGGTGTCTAATACCTTAGGTCAACTTGATCCACTTTTTCCGGACTTCGCCAGCATGTCTTTCCTTCCTTCTCATGTGGTGATCCAAAGCATCCAATGGTGGCTTTTTCCACTTCCCGAGTCATCCTCGGTCCATCTCCGTTGCTGATCTATCATCCTTGATATCCTCATCCAATGTCTTTCTTTTCTGCACTTCACTCCATGTTTTCTGCTCTTTTTCTCACTTCGACCCAGTGACAGTCATTATGTCTCCCGCAAAGTTCAATTTTTACCTTTTTTTCCTTGTTCTCCATTTTCTTTCATAACCAAGGGCCAACATCCAACTATTATTCCTTCATTGGGAAAGATAAGATTGTTTAAAGGAAAGATGATAACCCTGTGTGGAAGAATTACTCATGTACCTATGGAATCCCATGGAGCATTGACATAAGAAGAATTTGAGGTCATTAATTTTGTTGAGAACAACGCTCATTTTGCACTTTTTCTAGGAAAGACTTGGATTGAGAAAGATAAAATCCGAAGGAATGCAGAAGAGGTAGGCATAAAATAGAAAAAGAAAGAATTAAGGGATTTCATGGCTAGAAGAATAACATGCTTAATAGAAGAACATGAGGACAAGTTGAAGAAGAAGAAGGTTGTTGAAGTTGAAAGAACGCAATAAGGCTTAAAGAACCTATCCATGCAGGAGAGAAGAGAACCTACCCTAGAAGTAGTAAGAGAAGAGATATTGCATGTGAAACGTTTGAGATAACATCAACAATGCGAAGTTACTATGCTAAAAGAAGATAAGAATACAAATGGAAAGAGGAACCCAAAAACTCAGATCACAGGAAAGAAGGCCAGAAAGCTCAGTAAGAAGAAAGCAAAGTTCGAAAAATTGCAGGAAGTTCTAGTGAAAACTTCGCAGGAAGCAAGCTTGCAGAACTTGAACCTCGTTGGAATAGAAGAACAACGTAGAAGAGAACTTCAACTGGGTGAAACTATATGACCATTGGAGGCATCCCGACCATTATAACGATGCTCTAGAATGGATAGAAACACAATTATTTCCAGAAAGACCGCCATTGGACCGTTGGGACTGCGCCATAACGGATGGAATCATATTGATTGAGGCTTTTCGATCTGTTACAACATTGTTTACTTAATCTGTTGAATGCCTCACCGGGGACACTTTCGAAAATTTTGATTATCTGAGCTAACAAGAGAATTGATTGCTATTGCGTTGTGCTTTTGAGACCTCGCCACCCATTCTTCTTACTTTGAGCACCCATTCACCTACCCAATATAATTGATCATGAATGTGTATGTCGAGCAAACGCAACACAATAAAGAAGTCTATGGAGGAGATCCTAATAGAACTTATGGCTGAGAAGGTCATGTCTGCAAGAGTATAGCCCTCATCAATGAGAGGATTGCAAGCATCTCCCTCAACTGCACGTCACTCCATTTGATCTAGGCCAACCCGAATCGGGACGGATAAGAGAAGCAAGTACCACGACGACCTGGCGAACGTGAAGCTCATCCCTTCGGTCTTGTCCAACTACATCCAACCTCTAGCTAGCATGGTTAGTCATAACAACGTTCTAAGATATTTTGATTACACCCTCATCACTGCGTACCTCCCGAAGGGGATACGCGCAGTGGGACCGCAACTAGGACTGATCCCTGACCTTAAGATCAACGACTTTAACCTGGGATATAGGAAGAATTATGCGCTTCTCGTACCGCATAATCACTTGAAAAAGACGACTATGATTATGCTGAAGATAGTTCCCCAACCATGGATTAAGGATATCGCGAGGTCCACCATCCTTAACGTGATGAAGATACCCCACTTTGGGAGACATCAAGAGGTTAACACGTGTGTTAAACTCCTCCTGTCATGATACCATGGAGGCTATCTCTAGCTAGATAGGCACGTGACTATGGATCTGACGATGATCCACATGATCACTAGACTGAGTGTGCATGGACCGGACCCTCACTAGTTCTATCCAGGGAAGGCTGTAGATCACACCCTGGCACAACATATTAAGGAAACCTACAATGATGTGGAGAAGGGGAAGCGAGGCTACAAGGTAGACTCCATCTAAGATGGTGTAGTGCACCTATATTGTTAGCTAATAGCAGGTAAGCTCGTCAGGAAGAACAAACCAACATAAGTGAAGGGGTTCATTGTCGATCTCGCTAGGAAGTGCATTGAAGGTATGAAGATGAACTGGGCAAGATACCTCATCAATGAGTTGGAGAAGGACTGCTCCGAAGCACAATACCAGGGCTACTAGTTTCACTTCAGCTAGTTGTTGATTTTCATAGCATTTGTCTCTTAGGAGATGTTGGAGGGAGCAACATTCCTGGATGTCGAGCCATCAAAACCACTGGCTATGAGGTTCACCACCTTGTGGTATTCAAGCAATATGGCGAAGCAGTGGAAGTCGAACATTATATTCCACACTTACTACTTACAACTCATGTGGGACATTGAATCCTTCCCTCGTATGACGTCGAATACACTCCATAGGTTCAGGCCACTCGCGAAGTTCCGCACAGACTGACACTTCATATATATCACCACATGCGGGGATGAAATCAAGGAGGAGCTACAATAATATTATAAATTGACTGATGAAGAAATGGAGGAGATAACCAAGGAATGACCGGTTGAATTCCTTGTACCAGTTGAGAAGACATAACTCTCTGACCCTGACCTCATCGAAAGTCCTGTGGTCACCATAACTGAGTGGGATGGACTGAGCATCACTAAGAATAAGAATAAACAAGAAGTGCATGAGATAGACAACGCATGGAAATTGCGCTTGAGTCATCTGGAGGAGGAGGAGATGACGAAGTAAACCAAGAGGAGGAAGGGGAAGAAGACAAGAAGGAAAAGGGTGAAGTGACACCGCCAAAGGATCCCCTTAAAGAGGCCAAGACGTCAAATAAAAGGAAGGTTTATCCAAAGAAACCCTCAGTGTGGAAGAAGTCACGAGCCAACAAGCAATAGTCACAGAATGTACTCACAGTGGATGATATTGACCTCATAATTGCAGCTATAGCAGACACTTTGGAGGATCTTTTGCAACGAAACAAAGACAAGCATGAGACAATGTATGATAGGGTCAAGGTAGAGCTGAAAGGGGTACAAAAATCCCTCTATTCGAGCTATGCAGTGTCCATTGCGCCGTCGTCATTAGAAGATATAGAAGTGGGAGATGAGCCTTCCCAACTATGTAGATTTTCATATGCGACAGAGGCTCACCTTCGACGAGTACAGGAAGAAAAAGAACATGCCACAGAGGCCTTGAAGCAAGAAAAGGAGGAATCCCTAGAGCAACATCAGGTTGTGCAACAAGAGAAAGATTACCTCCGAGAAAAGTTGGAAGAGGACAGAGAGCAGATCTAGAGAGAAAAAGACCAGCTGCTTGCGGAGTTGATTGGGGTTAGAAAAGAAGTAACTAGAGAACTTCACTCTGTGTCAAGCCTGACACAGATGGAAGAAGAGACAACTAAGATCCAAGTGGGGAAGATCATTGAAGCCATTCAATAGCTTCAAGAAAGAGTAGTATAACTGGAACTGCAAGCAGTGTCGAGCACTCCGCAGGAAGTGCGAGATCAGAGGGAAGAAACTGCCAAAAGTGTAGTTGAAAGAATCAAGGCATTGGTTTCAGAATGCAAGAAACTAAGTAACCAAAGAACGCAGACCTATGAGTGCCTTGCAGAATACCCACAATTGAGGACATTGGAGTCACAGCTCCATGAGGCGAAACAAGAGGCATTGACAATGCAATCATAGTTGAAGCTGCTTTCAGTGGTAGAGAAGATGAAAAGGTCATAGGAGGTGCACGTAGTTCAAAAAAAAGTCAATTCCATTCAGATTAGAGTCATGGAAGTGACCGAGAGACTCTAGTCGATACAACATGAAGCCTACACACTTTTTGAAGAGATCGAGGGAAAAGGTGCACAACTGGAACAAGTGGTCACCATGGTGGAACAATGCTTGGAAGGGCCTATCACCAAGAAAGTCATTCATGAGTTTTTCGAATAGGAGCCTCTGGTGAAGCAACAAGCTGAGGAAGCTCAAGGCCTTCGAAGAAGAATTTCCCAGATCAAAGTGACTCGGGATGAGTCACATGTGAGTGTTGGGGGCCTGTTGGCCCTTTACTAGGTTTTGAGGAAATGTTGGTCAGGCTTGACCATTTTTAGGACTTCAATAGGTTGGTCGAAGATGGAGTGCCTAGATGAAGCGGAGATCATGGGATCTTGCTATTTTTGTGGGATTTTTGGGTTTTAGGGTTTATGTAACAGGTATGGGATGTCTACCCATGGGTCTTACCCATGTTTTGGCCCCTTTTGTAATGTATAAATAAGTAGCTAGGCGATGTAAGAGTAGTTGGAGTTTGATCTATGTGATTGTAAGTTTTGATAAGAAGATGGCTTAGTGATAATGTTAGCTATGTGAAAGAAGATGTGTTAAGGATTGCAAAGCTAAGTGCAAGTGTTTTGTCAGTGCTTTGTGCACAGGTTGTGTAAAGGCTCTGTACTTGGACCTAACTCGGGGAAGGAGGATCTGGTGAGGTGCGTGCAAATCTCTTGTCCTAGAGGATTTGAACCTATGGATTGGTGCATGTAGCATATTGGAAGAAGCTAATAAAGAAGAAGAAGAGTTGGTGGACGTAGCCCCACACTAGGGTGAACCACGTATATCCTGTGTTGATGTACTTTGTGCCATGATTTTTCATATTTTTCATGTATTTTCTTAGTGCAATGTTATGATAGATATATTTATGAATGTTTAGTACGTATGATCTGAATGAATGCTAGATCGACTTTGATGCTATGTGTTGAATGGTTAGATATGCTTGCTACCATGTTTTTCTATAACTAGGGTTTTAACCTACAATGTGAATAAAGGAKTTAGCGACTAATGAATATTATTGGCTAAGTGCTCTATTAAGTATTGYGATCACAGATCTGTGTCCTAGCTAGGTTGTAGACACTTGATTCCTACAACCCCCTTCCTTTACCTCAGGTGAGACTTCATCTGTTTCGCAGGTGTTGCCTAAAGGGCTGGTGGTTAGGGTTTTATTGGTGCATTGTTGAASCTTTGAACCCTGGTTCTGCCCCTGTGCCAACAATTTTTGTGCAAGTATATTAAGTATGAATGGACCTCAGAATGTCAACATGATTTTGATACCTTGAGGGAGAAACTAGTGACTACACCCATTTTTATTTTCCCAGATTAGTCCAAGATATTCCATGTTCATGATGATGCTTCATCCATTGTGCTGTGTGCCATCTTGGTCTGACCAGGGGAAGGCAATATCAATCATCTTGTCTATTTTTCTAGCCAAAAACTATCTGATACTGATTGTAATTATACTATCACTAAGAGAGAGGGCTTGGCCATGGTATATAGCTTGCAAAAATTTCCACCACTACTAGTTGGGGTCCATCTTCAAACTATTCACTAATCATTCCACCCTCAATTATATAGTCAACAATCTAGTGTTAGGTGGCTGCATCTATCAACGATTTCTCTTATTTAAGGAATTTGACTTTTAGGTTGTAGTAAAACAAGGCAAACATAATGTGGGACCAGACCATTTGTCTTGCATTGAGAAAGGGGAGGTTGGTAACCGTATCGATGATGAGCTTTCTGATGCACAAATTTTCTGTGTCGAAGCTGTCCTAGATCAAATGTTTGAAATAGCCACATTCCTTATCTCCGGAAAATATCCCACGGAATAAAATCCGACACAACATCACCAATTGGTGACCCGTAGTGCTGACTACTAGTTGATTTCCAGGTAGTATAAATTGGGTGTGGATGGAATTCTATGTCACTGTGCTTTGGTACATGAATGAGATTCCATATTTTATGAGGTACACAAAGCAATTGTTGGGGGCCATAACACCAACAAGGCCACTGTGCACAAGGTTCTACACGCATGACTCTAGTGGCCCTCTCTCCTCGTCGATGCTAAGGATTAATGCAAGCGCTGTGATGTATGTCAACAAGTAGGAAACCCCTACCGAAAATATAAGCTTCCCCTTGTCCCCATGACTTCACTTGAACCCTTCTAAAATGGTGCATTGAATTTATTGGACCTATCAATCTTCCCACATGGTGCACTAGCGTGCGTTACATTATCACTACAATAGAATATATGAATATTGATGTTTCTCTAGTTAGCAACATCTGGAAGACATTCTTCCAAATTGTTCATGTTGATTTGATCAAGGGAAATGACTCATTTAATCACAGATATTTKCTAGTGGTGAATGGCTCAGGYGTAGTATTTCTCATGACTAGGAGTGGATAGACTTGAGGTGCTCTCACATTTCCTAGTCTAGGATGGAGTGATATATATTAATTAGACATGAATGTGAGGAAATAATCATCAACATAAATATAATTATTGATTGATTGACATGCATATTGATTGTTGTATATTTGAATTGATAAAAAAAAACTTGGTTGCAGTGTTTTGGGAAAACATAAGGTTCTTAGTTTCAACCCAAATATTTTTAGATTTAATATATATTATCCCACTATCATGATATTCCTTTACATTTCTCAGGTAAAAGGTATCCCACCACTTGCAACTAAAAATAACACATTGAAATGATGAGAAGTCCACTTCCATGATCTCTTGTATCTTTGCATGATCTCTTGTATCTTGGATAGCACGATTATATTGGTCAAACTCGACCTCCAATCCAAATTCTCATTATATGTGTCCATCATTGACATCCTCAGTGATAAAATTATTTCCATATGTCCGCATAGATGGGAAAAATTGCACCTATAAAAATGAAAACAAAGGACGATGTCATATGTATAATAACCTGAGCATAAATAAAAACATAATACATGTTACAATTCAAATGTGCATTATAAATTTAACATGGTACTCAGAGAGATTATTACAAAGTTGTTGCACCTAATCCCTATGTTTAGTGCATCAATATATTCTCCACATGGGTAACAATCGAACACACCTTATTTCTTTGTGATCTCATTAGCCACCCAACTATTGGGACAAATATTTGGCATATTTTCTTTTAAATGATCAAGATAAGGAATTCTTCCATCATTCAACCAAATGAATGTTTTCCTATCACTACCCCATTCTCTTATTTTCTCTTCATACAACACGACCCATAGTTGTGTTGCCTCCGTGTTGTAAAGAATGAATTTATTGATGACATTGATTTCTAAATTCACTGATGTATGCAAGAATTCAAAATGAATATTATGAGATCAAATATATATTATCAACTTCAATGTAAACAATTTCTCTATACAAATTTGACAAAATATGAACAATTTACTCTTTATAATGCACCTTTTTCTATTCATTTGGAGTAGCTCCCCTTCCCTTTTGTCCTCATCCTATTAGTCATCCCAAAACACCTCCCCTGGTGTGTTGTCAATTTTATTGATGTACTCACTAGTATAATAGAATGAATCGTATACTATGTTTCATAGAGCCATCTGGTTTTTCCCTTTTTTCAAACAAACCCCTTCAAGTTTTTCATGTACCTCTCTAAGAAGAACATCCAATGACATGAGAGAACCCTAACTAATTCAACCCCATCAGGTAGGTGAATTAGAAATTGGAATTTCAAGTCCATAAAACTTGTGGGAAGTTCCTTCTCAAACATACAAACAATATCAACTATCCCTCGATGTCATCATGGAATGCTTGAATCTACTTTGATGTGATGCAATGTACAAATGTAGATAATTTTGATACAGAACATTGTTGGTCTCGGGGGAAGTCATGGTTCACATAACCACACATGAGAAAAGGATAATGAAACTACAACATAGACACACTCATAGTTAATTTTCATAAAATTGTGAGTGCACAATATATTTTAACCTACATTATAGAAACATAATCATGCATTTGACATACATACCCTTAGAAGGTTCAGATGGTCATGTGATTTCAACACTGACGAATTCTCTTCTATAGTGAAGCAATACCAGAGTCGACCTATATAAATAAGGTGCCTTGACACTCAATATAACATCCTTTTCCATAGAAATATCATCTTTCTTTAAAATCCATGGGACATCACCTTCTTTAAAAGACCAAGAGGGACCAATCTCTCCTCTACTTTCTTTTCTTGGCCAATGTCTCCTTTTAGTATTCAAAGAAATAATATCTCTCCTAAAAACCAATGTGTCACTTTTATTCGATGATACGTGCCTCCATAAAGAAGATGAAACATTTTTGAATATATACATGGGATTTAGTAAGTGGCCAATCTTAAGATGCTCCCAATATGGAAGCTCATAAAATACAGATTTCCTTTTCATGTCAATGGGCATTTTCTCAACGTATGTATCAAAAAATTCAGGATCATTGAACATAGGTTCCCTATTTTAATCAAACAATTCTTCCATTTTCTTCGCCTTCTTTGTGTCATATGCCTTAATCCAATCCTCCGATGTGATTATCTTAGGTCTCCGGGTTCTCTCTAGTTTACCATTGAAATCAGATGAAACTTTTCTATAAGGGTAGTCTTCTGGGAGGAATACCCTCGAACAATCATACACCAATTTTCATAGGTGGTTGGACCACCTAGACTTTATAGAAGGTCCGCAAAATTTACATCCATGATACCCTTATGTTATAAGACCCTGTGATGTTATTGTATACAGATCATGTTAGTGTCAAAAAAATAGTTGCACTAAATTAAGTATGCTAAATAAGATTACAGATATAAACAAATACATCAACATACTTACCATATAAAACTCCTACTCTTAGATAATTGTGCGTGGTGTACGCACATATTCCCTACAATGTAAAACACCTGTCTATTGGGATGGGTCTTGATACATCATATACATGTATCCCTTCCCATAATTGCTTAAATTCATTGATCAATGGTTGGAGGTAGACATCTGTTCTCTTCACTTGTCTTCTACCTGGGACTATAAGAACCAACATGATATGTTTATTCTTCATGAAAAACCATTGGGGGATATTGTTATTGATCACTACCACTGGAAAAACATAATAGTTGGTTTTTTTTGGAGGGAATACAGGTTAACTTCGTCCATGGCTATGCTCAATCGCAAGATCCACAATTTATCCTTGAATTTATCGGGCCATGTATTATTTATATGCTTCATGGATATTGAATCTACTGGGGTTCACATAACTCTTGGCTCACTTCTATGTGAGGCATGCCATCCTCGCAACATGACTAATTATTTTCAGCAAAAGAGCCTTTGAATCCTTGGAATTATGGGCATGTGCCTTAATTTCTTATGAGGAGGACCATGCGCCATACCCTTGTTTTTTGATTTTTGATACCTGTCATGTGTTGGCGCAAAAGTGATCATACTTGGGTCCTTCTCAAGTTACCAGAAAAAGGTACTGAAGTAGTCTAGAGCACTAATCTTTTCATCTTCCCTAGAGGGAAGAAGTCTTACCCGAAGCTCAACTGAGACAAGAAAGAGAGGGAAGGGTAAGGAGAACACTTAGAAAAATATATGAGCTATCAAAATTTAGGTCAATCTTGCACAAAATAGATTAAGCCTATAACGGATTTGAACATTTCCTAACCGAGAATGAAGAAAATAGACTTGTGATGATATTCATATAGTTGCGCAAGCATATCAAACATAAAGATAATACATGATAACATTCAATACATTCCAAAGACTAAATACACAAGATATATTCAAAATTTTGGGTCCCCAATTGTATTAACATACCAGGTTATTCTCACAGCTTGAGTCAAATATACAAGTAATCAGAGGATGCTTCCCAACAAGTATGAGACATGGTTATCTCATTTTCGTTCTCTTTCCAACCTTAAACTAATACAAAAGTCTATTACATTAACAGTCTCGCTCTTACCCAGATCTCAAGACTTAGTTAAGCTAACAACATGAAGATAATAACAATGACTCTATCAACCATGACAATCCCAGCCCAACCTTACTAGAATATACGCTAATAAAAACAACAACCTCAACCCAACCCTTTTATAATCATATGGATCCTCTATATATATAATTTGATATAGGTTTGTTGGTTGAGGACCCGAGAGTTCTCTTTTCTTCTTGATATTGTTGCAACTTCTTTCCTCAAAAATGATGTTGCGTTGTCCTTCCAACCATTTTTTGTTTCTTCCTTTAGTCCATTGTCTAGCTCCTCAACAGCTTGCGCAAATTATTTTCACCAAAATGAAGCTGMAACATAACTTGCACAACTTCTATTCATCAAAACGAAGGGCCCAATAGGATCCAACCACAATCCTTGACTCATCCTGAGTTAAGTCTTCAACTTTTCCATGGACTCTAGGTTGGCTTGTTGTTCTTCCTTGCCTTCTAGTTCCATATTTCTTCCATTTCCAGCTTGGACTGTTTCTTCTTTATATTCTTCAAATGAAGGGCCCAAATCGGGTACTAGTTCTAGGGATGTTTTCTTGACATCTTGGAAGTTGTCCACTTTGTCCTGCCACTTTCTTAAAAGTAGTGAAGCTTCAACAACAAACTGCTGGGTGGCATCTGTGATGTGTTCTTTTGGATGGATGCTACTAGAGAGTTCCATTCTGATTCAACTATGGCGTTCACTTAATGCATCTATAGGTATGATGTCTGAACTATAGGTTGAAACTCTCGTAGTTCTTTCTTAGCTACAATTTGAGATTCAAATAATGCACTTAGATCATTGTCCACTTGTTGGATCTTGTCAAATTTCTCTTGTTGTTCCAGTGGATCCATGGTGTTGGATGCTTCTTCATTGAGAGATTAGATCTTCAAGTGTAAGTCTTCCAATGTTTGGTTGTGCCTTGCAATGATTCTGATCTAATCACTAACCTCTTTGAAAATGGTTGTGCATTTTGTAGTTCTTTTATGCAAGGTTACTCTTACATTTTTTTCCTTCCAAGACCACTTTTTCTAGTTTCTCTTGTAGCTTCTTAGGTTGAATTTCAGCTTCTTGCTTACTTTCCCGCAACTTTACTTAGATATATTATGCTCATTCTTCTAGATCAGACCAGGATACCTTAATTAATTCGATCTACTTGGGAAGCTCACTTGTTGTGCTGGATTCTAGAAGCTAAGGAATTTTCTTTCTGATCGTTGTCCAGGCCTCTATGAGTTTTTCCTTTACCTTTTCTACCGTCTACTCTACCTGAATATTTGAATATTTCTCCTACATTCATTGTTCTTGCACGAGGATTCCTTCTTGTTTCTAGAACTCGACTTCTCGTTTGGACTACTAGATCCTCTACTCCAATTGCTCAGTGGAAGCTCTGATTATACCTACTAGTTGTGCTATCGGCAACTGAGCAAGATTTCCAGATGAAGGAGTGACATCCAGGGGTAATAGGAATTGTAGTGGCATTCCAATAGCCATCCAATGTTTGGAGTGTGTCTCCACCTCTTCTTCCTCTAGGAATGGACCTTTTAGTTGATGTGCAAGTCTAGTATTCAAAGTCATTGGAAGTAAAGGGAAAACCTTTGTCTTTGCTAGGAAAAGCTGCAATAGTTCTA
>SNQJ01S0037929.1:29276-41965 GCA_010110895.2 Picea sitchensis
TTTTTTTTTATCTTCATATTTAAATAATTAATTTACACTCATCCATGGATGTCTTTTAATAGGATCTAACATACAAAGAAGAGCCAACTAAAGAATTGATCGACATTGGGTTAAGTATGGGTTGAGAGTATATGTTGAAGTATCAAGGTTTAATTGAACAATTTTTAGGTAGCTGTTGTTTAATTTCTCTCATTTTATAATTAATGAAACAACAAGAAACTTTTGTATTAATTATATCGACTATGCTTTGTGAAGGCATATTAAATAGGAAGGAGACAGAGAGTGCAACCAACAGAAGATATTTTGAGAGACGACATGCAACATGGCTTCAAAAGAATGTGTATTGTTTGTGAAGCAGTCGCTACTATGGTATAATTTTTTATTTATGTAATCATGTATATTCTACTATAGAAATGTAGATATACCTATTACACTTTATATCTATGTTTGTAGATGGAACATGAAGAGGTAGAACATACAAAACAAGCCGATTAAGAAAACATTAGGTTAAATAACCAAATTACAATATCGCCTACAGGTTGAAGAAATGAGGTATGCACGTAGATCGAGTAATAAAAATAGTTCAAGTGATGAATGGCAATCAATATAATGTTACTGCAAGTTATATGTTTTGGAATATTTGTCTGTGCAAATCAAGGATTTTCTTTAATGTACTCAACATTTTGTCCCAATTTCATGAGAACATGTTACCAATAAGTGTAACAATTACATATTGACATTTTTTTTAACATATTGGACATATTTTCCCACTTGGATTTCGATAGGTGTTGATGTTCATATTGGTCAAGATCCAAACAACAACCTCATGAGGATAAAATCCCTCTGCGTTTTTATAGAGGTGGTACTCCTTTGTTATAGTTTGGAAGATATAGCTTGATGTTCTTGGATTAGACTATCAAATGGAATAATCCTAAACAAGAAACCCCAAATCTTTATTTCTTTAATTTGTGTATAAAATTATTCTTGATAATTATATTTCTCCTTCGGTGCAACATTTACATGGAAATGGACCAAGTAGATTCTTTAATATAAAAAGATAATGAAAATGATTCAATATCAAAATAAATATGTGCTCAAATTCATTATAACATCCCTTTGAAGCACATGCAAGACGGATATGCATCCATATTTTCTCACAAGAAAAAGAGTGAAATGGTGTTGATCACTTTAGAGAAATTTAAATGAGTATTGCATTTAAAACTGAAAAGAATTTGATGGGAATACTCCAAAAATGTCATATTCAGAAATACCAAAGTAAGATAATTCATTAAATTTATACCCCAAAGTAGTTCTCTATGGATTTTAATACATAAAAGATATTCAACATCACAAATCTTTCAGTGAACCAATTAACTAATGCTAAAAAATCAAGCTTGACAAATACAAGGACTAAACCTTCATAAATCATTTAGAAAACCCTAGATTACATTACCAACCACATATATGGATATAAAATAACACTATTGATCCTTTTAGGAAGATAATTGTAAGAATAAAAGGAAAAACACTCAAAACACTCATCCTTATCCTTCATCTTTGATATACAAACAAAAAGCTTTGAGAGAAATTGTGTAGAAAAAGAAGAAGAAAGAAAAAATGGAGATATTTGTTTGTTGATCAGAGAGTTGGATGCATAATGATGGTTGGACAATGATTTATTGATGATATTAACCTTTCTATTATGATATCCCAAATCTGATCTGAGCTTCTCATTGATGGCTCTCTCTTTCTTTAAAATCTACTCCTAATGCTTCTTTGAAGTAGTTAGAGTTTCTGATATTCTAGATGTTTCTTATTTCTGGAATTAATGATTTATTAAATACTCATTAATGAATTTAGTCCACTGAAATTCATTCCTCCAAATGGGACCCACTTCATCCTTTTATAAAAGTTTTTTAATACTTTATTTCTGAAATGTGAAGTTGATTGTTTTAAAAAATCAGACTATGTTTTAATTTTATGAGCATGATAATTGACTTCTCAACCATGGAAACCATTCTATAAACAATATTCATCTTTACATACTTCCAACAAGTCCACCTACGTGAAATTTGGAATTATGGATTTCAACTTATAGCCTCAGGAAGTCAAAGTTCCAAACACATTTCCTAGCGAGTCATGAAAAAGAGTCGACTGATATTTTAATTTTTGAAATGATTATGGCCAAATTCATCCATTTAAACATGTCCCATTGTCTTCCTGGTTGAACTTCCTTTACAATGAGGTATCAATTTCCCCAAATGGATGTCTGGATCATGATTTATAATCTCTAGAATATCGTTGCTCAACAACCATTGATCTGGTTTGTGGATCAATCTCAATGATTGATTTAGTTTCACCCTTCTTTAGTCCCAAATGCAATGTGGTAGTGGAGAATTTAGTGTTTATAATGTAAAGGATTTACATATTATTCATGTGAAGTAAAGGAGATTATGAAGGTCTTAGCTTAGCTCTTGTGCCTTAGAAAAATTAATGACTTAGTAAAGTTTTGGTGACCCAGTTAGTGCTCAATCAACCTATGAATGATTGACATGTCACATCTAGGCATCATCCAATTACCTACCACATATCACTATCCAATCATCTCTATCAGTCCATGTGTCACTCGTGGGTAGGTCCACGCCATTTCCATGTGTCATCAAGGGATGGGTCCAACTCAATACCATGTGTCATCATATAATATGTCTTGACTACCATGTGTCATTGGGAGGTGTGCCCCCCCCCCAAAAAGGAAATATTTTAGGATAAGAATGGTTATTGATAAATATTATTAAAATAATGAAATATTCACGAGTTTATGTGAATGCAAAGGTAGGTAAGGTAAGTATTCATAAAAAAACTAAGTATAAATAGCATGTAGGGTTATGAACAATCAGGATGGTGGGATGGTGGGGTAAGGGAAGAACCATAAAACTCACCACGAACCTGCGTTAAGTCATAATGAGATGAGGTAAGACTTATTAAAAAGAGTTGTAAAAAATTCTAAGTGTTGAGTGAAGTGGATCAGGAGGATCATGATTGGTAGGAGGGGTATAGTATATTGAAGAGTCATAAGAATCACCGGCCCGTGGACCCATGACAAGTCATGAAAACTTATACTAAGTGTTGTGGAGTAAAGTGATGGAGTTATGTGATATATGGAAAATAAATATGGAATAAAATACATCCACATGGAAATAAAAATGAAAACAAGAAAAAGAAATTGGAAAATGGAAAAAGAAAGGAAATAAAAAATGGAAAAAGAAATTGGAAAAAGAAAATGAAAAAATGGAAATGAAAAAGAAAATAAAAATAGAAAAATGAACATAAATATGGATTAGTATGGAATATGGAGAAGAGTGGAAGAGAGAAAAATGGTTAAGTATGGAGAGGAGAGTAAGGAATGAAAGAGAGAAAAATGGCTAAGTATGAGAAAATAAGTGAAGGGAATATGAGACTAAGTATGAGAGAAATGGATAAGTATCAAAAGTAGAGTGGAAGAGAGAAATGCCTAAGTATGAGATGAGAACAGAAGTGAAGAGATATGTGAGGAAGTTGTAAAAATGGATAAGATAGAGAATGATTGTAATGAGAGTAATGAGATATGTGAGAAAGGACTAAGTGTTGCACATGGAAGAAGAGGGGGACACCACTTAGAAAAAAATCCTCATCAATTCTTCAAAGCTCTTCTTTCAATCTCTTTGTCAGAAGATTGGATAAAACTATGAGTATCTCAGGCATATAGACTTGGAATCTGATTCCATAAAATGAATGACGAAGTTGAGACTAATGGATACACCTATGAGCTGATGATCATGTACAAATTCCTCCTTATGATGTCATTTTTTTAAAAATTATTCCAAAGAGCGAAAAATATAGGTGATCAAATTTTTTTATCAACAATTGGCTCCAACTGCAGGACAATGACCCCTTGTGGGTTGTCGAGCACACCAAAATCAGACAAGTTTCCTTCTCCATTAGGTCATGGAGTCATCTTCAAACATAATCTCCATCTATAAATTGTTTTATTATGTTAAACTTTGACTAAAGAAACCAACTATGTATAAACAATATCTACCTACCCTAACCTACTTGGAGGAAAGGGACACTTTTGAAGTGTAAGTAGATTTCCAATGGAGCTATTCAAGAAACCATCTAATCTGTGAAATGAATTCCCGAACTAGGGAACATATCGGGGATTCTATAAAAGAGTCAAGAGCATGCCCAACGTATATTCAAGTAAAAATGAGCTAGATATACCCAAAACCTGAATGCATTGCTTGACCAACAATGCTTTGGAACCATGATTCAATAAAATCAACTCTTGATGTTTGCTCATGATTGCTGCTATCTTTGGTTGGATGAGAAGTTTCCCATTTGAAATAATTTTTATCTTTATCTTTATCCCCAACCACATACAAGATTCTTGATTCATCGACAATGTCTTGAAATAATTATTCCTTCATGCAATGACAATCTTGCCCACCATTTTTCTCAAAAATAATTTATTCCACCAATTCTTCTTGTTGCCAATGTTTTTGTGACTTTGCATCATCAATATGTGGCCATTGCAAACATGTTGCAACATTTTCCTCGCAAGCATGTTGGTTGGAATCTTGTTGTGCATTTGGTGGAGACTCCTCAATTTCATTTTTGAACTTGTTGCTCAAAATATCCTCATATGGAGTATATGAGAAGTTGAAATCTTGCACTTGCAAATTGGAATCCTTATTTACATTTTCAGCAACATGACTTGATTTTTTTTTTCCATACTTTGATTATATTTTTCTTCCAAATTACACACTTCATTGTCTTTTGTTAATATGGGAGAGGTTGGGTGGAAAACAACATTGAAACCATCAGAAAGGGCATATGAGTGAACTCTTGGGATGAACTTTTCAACAAATTAAGTTTCCCACACATCCCAATTGGTAATGGTGCCAGGAAACAATGAAACGAACCATTCATGAGTATTCCCATGCATAGTTTGTGAAAATAATTGACATGTAACATTATATTTAGAGATATTGAAAACATCGCATGTAATTTTGAAATTAAACAGATGTTTCTCTACATCCTCTGAAGTATTCCCAAATAATGTGGAAATTTTTCAATAGGGATGTCAAGAATTTGAAAATCTACTTCTTTTAGATTTAAAGGACTTCTATGCAGTTGCCTCTTTTTGTGGGTACCTCCTCTTTTTGTTTCATATTGAAAATCCATTGATGGGAATGGTGGATAAGGAAAGGAGCATCATAACATGAACACAATTATTTGGTGGAGCTTCCATGAGGATTTTCTTGAGATTCTTGAATCTTTCCAATGGAGTTGCTAAGGAATTTAAGAATTCTTTCAATGGAATCCCCAGGGAGTTCATCCTCCCAAATATTTGATGGTTCTTGGTTCTTCAAAGGTTATAATATTTTACTTGTGCCCAAATATCCAAGAACATTATCTTTGACATCATTTAAACATTTCTGAATAATCCTTTCATAAACCTCGTGCATCTAGAACAAGTAACAATCTTCTTGAATCTTCTTTTTGAAACTTTGAACCATTAAGACTTTGGTTCCTCAATCAAATTTGAAACAAATCCTAATATATCTTCCAAATAAATTGTTCCCAAGGGGAGTCACCAAAAATTTTGATGTTCATATTGGTCAAGATCCAAACAACAACCTCACAAGGATAAAATCCCCCTGCATTTTTATAGAGGTGGTACTCCTCTGTTATAGTATGAAAGATATAGATTGATGTTCTTGGACTATACTTCCAAATGGAATAATGATAAACAACAAACCCCACATATTTATTTCTTTAGTTTATGTATAAAATGGTTCTTGATAACCATACTTCTCCTTCAGTGCAACATTTGCTTGAAAATGGATGAAGCAACTTCTTTACAATAAAAAGATAATGAAAAGGATTCAATATCAAAATAAGTATGTGCTTAGCTTCATTAGAACATCCCTTTGAAACACATGCAAGCTGAATATACATCCATATTTTCTCACAGGAAACATAGTGAAATGGTGTTGATCACTTCATAGAAATTTAAATGAGTATTGCATTCAAAACTGGAAAGAATTTGATGGGCATACTCCAAAAATATCATATTCAGAAATCCCAAAGTTTGAAAATTCATTAAAGTTATACCCCTAAGTAGTTCTTTGTGTATTTTAATACATTAAATATATTCAACATCACAAAGAATTTCAGTAAACCAATTGACTAATGCTGAGAAATAAAGCTTGCCAAATGGAAGGACTAAACCTCCATGAATTATTTAGACAAGCCTGTCTTACATTACCATCCACATATATGCCTGCAAAATATTCCTATCGGTCCTTTTAGGAAGAGGCTTGGAAGAATAAAAGGAGAAACACTCAAATAACTCAACCGTTTACTCGATCTTTGATATACAAACAAATGTTTTTGAGAGAAATTGTGTAGAAGAAGAAGAAGCAAGAAAAAAATGAAGATCTTTATTTGCTAATTATAGAGTTGGCTGCATATTGATGGTTGAACAATGCTATATTGATGATTTGAACCTTTATATTATGATATTCTAACCCTGATCTGAACCTCTTTTTGATGGTGCTCTCTTTATTTAAATCTTCTCCTAATGTTTCTTTGAAGTAGTTAGGGTTTATGTTCTTCTAGAAGTTTCCACATGTTTCTTCTTTTTGAAACTTTATTAAATTCTCATTAATGAATTTAGGTCATTGAAATTTGTGCCTCCAAATGGGACCCACTTCATCCTTTTATAAAAGTATTTTAATAAACTTTATTTCCAAAATGTGAAGTTCACAATCTAAATAAAAAGTAGACTATGTTTTAATTTTCTGAGCATGATAATTGAGATTTTAGCCCTGTAAACCATATTATAAGTAATATTCATAATTCCATATTTCCAACGAGTCCCCTTGAGCTAAATTTATAGTTTTTTTTATCTCAACTTATAGCCTCAAGAAGTTGAGTTTCCAAATAGATTTCCCAGCAAGTCATGAAAACAAGATGACTAATATTTTAATTTTTGGAACAATTATGGTCAAATTCAGCCATTTAAACTTGTCCCATTGTCTTCCTTGTCAAATTATTTGCCCAATGAGGTATCAATTTCCCCAAACGAATGTATGTATCATGATTTATAAGCGTTGGAAGATCATTGATCAACATTCGCCAATCTGGTTCGTGGATCAATCTCATCCCTTGATTTAATTTTTCCCTTCTTTAGTCCCACATGCATTGTGGTAGTGGATAATTTAGTGTTTATAATGTAAAAAATTTACATATCATTCATGAGAAGTAAAGGATATAATGGAGCTCATAGATTATCTCTCATGCCTTAGAAAACTTAATGACTTAGTAAAATTTTGGTCACCCGGTCATCACCTAGTCACTACCCTGTCAACCTGTGAATTCTTGACACGTTAAATCCAGTCACCATCAAGTCACATGTCATGTGTCACTTTCCAGTCATCTATGTCAGTCCATGTTTCACCTGTGGTTATTTCCATGTCACTACCATGTGTCATCAAGGGATGGGTCCAAATCACTTCCACGCATCAACATATAATAGGTTTTGAATGTCAAGTGTCATTGGGAGGTGTGCCCAAAAATAAAGGAAATATCTTAGGATAAGAATGGTTATTGAGAAATAATATCAAAATAAATGAAATGTTCGTGGGGTTATGAATGCAGAGGTAGGTAAGGTAAGTCTTCGTAAAAAAAATAAGTATAAAGTATAAAGAGGCCACTAATTGTTGGGGAAAAATGAAAAATGAACGTAAAGATGACTAAGTATGGAATATGGAGTATGGAGAGTAGAATGGAAGATAGAAAAATGATTAAATATGGAGATGAGAGTAAAGAGTGGAAGAGATAAAAATGGCTAAGTATGAGAAAATAAGTGAAGGGAATATGAGACTAAGTATGAGAGAAATGGCTAAGCATGGAAAATAGAGTGGAAGAGAGAAATGACTAAGTATGAGATGAGAAGAGAAGTGAAGGGATAAGAGAGAAGTTTGTAAAAATGGCTAAGTATGGAGAATTAGAGTAATGAGAGTAATGAACTATGTGACAAAGGACTAAGTGTTGCACATGGAAGAAGTGGGGCACAACACTTAGAAAAAAATCCTCATCAATTCTTCAAAGCTCTTCTTGCAATCTCTTTGTTGGGCGATTGGACAAAACTATCAGTATCTTGGGTATACAAACTTGGATTTTGATTCTGTAAAATGCATGACGAAGCTGAGACTGAGGGATACACATATGAGCTGATGAGCATGCACAAATTTCTCCTTATGATATATATTTTTTTTAATTATTCCAAAGAGCGGAAAATCTAGGTGATCAATTCTTTTGATCAACAATAGGTTATCAATAAGTGTAACACTTACATATTGGTTGATTTTGATTATTGTGGAACTTTACGATATCCCATTTTATATGATGATGGGTCTCTTATTCATATACAATAAAATGGGGTTTTTATTTTATTGCAATATCGAATGTTGTAAAATGTTGCGTTGTTGGTTAATTAATATAAGGATGATTTACATTGTTACAAATAAAAGAGATGTAATCCATTGGATAACAAATTAATACAATCATTATCAAAACATAATCACAAAAATACAAAAATCAAAATTATTATAAAAAATGTGTGTTTTTGAGATGATTAATTGAAAATTTGTAATTTTTTTTTAATTAAAATATATGCATATCACTGCAATAGTATTCTTTTGAACTCACTAAATAATGTGTGTCATACAACAAACACCGATGCATTTTTATGAGTCATATAAACTAGTTCCTATTAATTACATTGGCACATCAATGCTAAAAATTGTGAAAAAAAATCGTTACTTTAAACAACATAATGTACGATTATATTTATCATCCTAAAATATTATGGTGCACATGGTTACAATATGAACTAATGCTTTACATATAATATACACACTGATTCTTAGTAACAAAGAATGGTGCCAACATCTCACCTCAAATATTCAAATTTTCACTTCCCTCCGGTGCACATGGTAATATCGGCACTAGAGCATACAAATTATACAAACAACAATGTGCCATACAACAAAAAAGAACAACATGTTGCGTAATATTAATACGAGCACTGACACAACATAAAACAAAATAGACGAAACTGGTGCGTAATAATTATATGAGCACCAGTGCTTTTAGATATATGTACATGATGGTGCATGTTATGTAAACATGCACCATTGCGTGTTACCAATACAAGCATCGAAAATAAAAATCTCTGCTAAAACCTTCGTTGACCTAATTATTTTTAGTTATAGGGAACATTAGTTAAAACCTCCACTAAAACCTCTGCTACGAATAACAGAGGCTGTAGCAGAGTTTTTTTTGAATTTTTTCTCAATCTTGTAACACTAAAAACCTCCACAAAAACCTTCGCTACAAGGTGTTTTCCTTGTGGTCTCTGGCTAGACTTTGAGTTTTTTATAGTGTTAGTTGGACTCCCCTTTCAGGATGATTCATTGTTAGAAAATTACTTACCATAGGATAGGCATATGACCCGATGAATGTATATATCCTTGATGGATGATGATGAGTAATATTATTTGTATGATGTTTATATGAAGATATTTTGATGTTTTAGTATAGCTAATGGAATATGGTTTTCTAGACTCACCATCCCCTCATGCTTTCCTCCACTAATAATTGAGTATGATGAACCTAGACACCTATGTGATTTCCCATATTATGATGGGTAATGACATTTCTTAATGGAAACATTAAATATTCTTGATAATGGCTATGAAGAATTGGCAACTGTTGGATGATGGTTAGCACGATTAGTCCTTAATGGTATGGTTAAGATGACATATATACTTATTCTCCAACATACTTATGATGTTTTGATGCTATGGATATTGATGATAATATTTCATATTCTTGATGATGGTTGAGTAGTTGTGATAACCCTTGATGAGAATTAATATGATCCAATGTATTATGACGTGATTCATCCCCATATGATGCATACATATGTGGATGGCTTTTTAGAGAGATATTACATTGTGATTATGTGTAGATTCCCTGTTAGGATGTGGCTTATGTGGATTCCCTACTAGAGAGATATTTCATGATGTGTATGCACATGTGTCATATACCTTGCCATTGGTTTGTTTCCTATCATGATTGATTAGGTGTACATGTGTTGGCTACCTTTCCATTGGAGTGATTTAATATCGTGATTGATGATGTGTACATGTATTGGATACCTTGCCATTGGAGTGATTTCATATTATGATTGATGATGTCTACATGTGTTGGATATCTCACCATAGATTGGTTTCATATTATTATTTACAATGTACATATGTGTTGGATACCTTGCTATTGGAGTGATTTTATATTATGATTGATGATGTGTACATGTGTTGGATACCTCACCATTTATTGGTTTCATATTATTATTGATGATGTATACATGTGTTATATGCCTTTCCATTGGAGTGGTTTCGTATTATTATTAATGATGCATACAAGTGATGCATTCCTTGTCATTGATAGGTTTCATATTATGGTGAGAATAATTATGATGATGATGTTGCATATACATTGGTATATTGAATGGATCAACATATTATAGGTTTATATCTTGGTGGACATTGGGGAAATGCACTCAAGGAAAGGGATTTTGTCAAAATGAGGATGACTATCACATCCTAGAGCCTAGGAATATTGGGAAATGGGAAAAGACATGTGGAAATGACCTCCAAAGTTAATTGGAGTAAATGGGTAGAAGGGGAAAGGGTTATAATTCACTTTCACCCTCTTCTTGACACTTGTAAATTCACCCCCAATACCAAATTATCCCATGCATGAGTAAAGGGAATACTAAGAGACAAATATTGAGAATATGTTACATTAAGTTGAATTATAAAAGAAGTGGCTTGTCTATTGTTGGGGCTGGCTAGCTCTTGAGGAAATGATATATGGAGATAAGTACGATTTATTCACTTGTGTATGAGGATGATGGGTTGGAAAAAACCTATGTATGTACCAACTAGGTCTGTGTGGATTAAGAGGCTAGAAGTGTACATGCAACATGAAGGGGTTCTAAAGCATAGTATGCCTGGCTTCTTGTACTTTTTATTTGGGCCCAAATTGTAGGATGCCACTACTATGTGATTACGATCATGAGTTGAAGGTGTTAGTAAGATCCCTGCATAGCAGGACACCACTATTGTGTGGTTGTGATCACCAGTTGAAGGTGGTAGTAATATCCTTGTTTGAAGGGGGCCATATAGTAATATTCGTTCTTTAAGGGGGGTGTCGTTACTATGTGGTTTCGGTCAATTGATTAAGGTAGAAGGAAGACCCCTACACACCATAATCCGATGGTATTTGGAGGTGTTTCAAGTCCAAGAGCCTCTCCACCACACATAGTCTAAATCAATTGCAAGCATGTTGATTCAATTTTGAGTAGTTGGGTGAGCTTATTGAGAACATTATGAGTTTGTCGTTCCTATCCTCATTGAGCTTGAGCCTTTCTCAGGGGGTAACACCTATGAAGGTGCTTGTATTGGTTGGGTGGAAAATTGACTCTTGGTGTTCTTTCCCTCCTTTATTATTGAAGATTGGTTTGTGAAATATTTTTGGAGACTATTGCTAGAAGTTGGAGCACAAATGGATCAAACTCGGACTTCTGCAAGCTACATGTTACATGCATTTTTGTGTTTAAGTATCATTAATTCATACAATGCTATCTTTTTGTATGGATGATTTAGTTGTTTGTTTCTTGTGGGCCTTTCATAGGCCCTTATCCAGTGTATTTATTGTTAGAAAAATAGGTGTGCTCGTTTCACCATAGACAATATAACAATATTATCACCCAACCATAAGCCGAAGCCACCCCCGAGCACATTAACCTTAATAGAGAGAATATTTATGGAAGCAAACCCTAGACCCAATAGCCAACCAAGGTAGTGTACCACTCTCCATAGCTAGTGTACCAAGAAGAAATTCCAAACCATAACCAAGAGAAAGTCCAAGCCTAAAACCAAAAATACAAGTTGCAGTAGCTGCATATGAAACTACTCTCCAAACTTGTGCACTTACTAAATTTCTACAATTGTGAGCTATGTGTGTCCAGATGAGCTCTGGCATCTTGTATTTATACTGCTCTTTCTTAGCTGTCTAGGCCAACTTCTCTTTCTGGAGGCTAAAAAATCAATATTAATTATTTTCTTTAGCCGACTTGTCTTCTAGGGTTATGTCCAATGCTTTAGGGTTTCTTCTTGCTTCCTAGAATATTCTAGTCTTGTCAGGGTTACATGTGGAGGTTTAATACCTCCCACAACTACCATAATATCAACACTCCCTCCTAGCTAGGCGGGTATTAAAGGTAATGGTATTGAGCACGAACATACCATTCAACCGATAACATCATCATATCCACACATACTATCTCATGATCAAATCACAAGCACTATCAGTATCATCTGATAACATCAACTACATCATCTCTCAAAGCCATACTGCAACTAAGTAATCAAGCATGATGATGAATAAGTAACTTACTCCACAGAGTGATATAAGAATCATTTTTCTCATCTAGACATATGTCCTAGAAGAGTAATTGTTCCAATCAGATGTTGGATGCCTTGTCATGGGCTACAAGGACTATTCTTCTA
>SNQJ01S0037929.1:47101-60739 GCA_010110895.2 Picea sitchensis
AGTGACCAGAGGAAGCACAGAGGAGAAGTACAGATTTGATCCATTGGATCTGAGAAGCGAGGACCAACAGTGGTCGGATCTAGTATAACTGCAAAGAGGATAATGGGCAAGATCCATCCTCAAACTTCAAGAAATGTGAAGTCCCGATAAGATCTGGACCATTAGGTCACTGAGGATCGTGGGTCATTGATCTAGAGTATTTCGGACATTGAGAGTTGGAATAGTTAGGGTTGGCTCACATTCAAACACCTGACAAGCGAAGTCGTGATTTGATCACAACCGTCGATCAAAGGGAGAGCGTGGACCATTGATCTAGCACGACGAAAAATGAAGTCTATGTTCTCGAAGAAGATATCTCGACCGTTGGATTGAGGACTAATATGATCCATTAGATCAGTTTGAGTGGAAGGACAGGATAAGAGAGGAAAAAGTTTGAGAATTCAATTATGTGAATTCCTGTTATCCATCGGATCACTTTCAAGTGGAAGGACAGGATAAGCTAGCAGAACCGCAATGCTGATAGATCAAGCCATCGATCTAACATCCTAATCGGGGAACAACATTTAGTTCGGGTTTAAATATACAAGGAGGTTACGCTCCATAAAGTTTGAGACTTGAAAAACCCGAAGCCTGGAGAGCTAGAGAGACAGAGTATACGACATCTGTTAGATCAGTTTGAAGTGGAAGGATATGATAAGCTAGAAGAGATGCATCACAGACAGATCGAGCCATCGATCTAGGATCATGATCGAAAAACAACATTCACTTTGGATATAAATATGCGAGGAGGTTACACTCCGGAAGGTTTGAGATGTGAAATACATGAAGCTCGAAAATCGGAAATGAATGAGGACCGTCGGATTTGGAGGAAAAACGAGGACCATTGGATCAGGGTTGTTAGTCACGCAACAAACCATGTTGACAAACCACGTCAACAAAAGGGCATAGTGGTAGGCCAAGTCATAACTCCATGTCAGCAGTCTACGTTAGCAAGGACACATGGCAAAGTCAGAGAACAAGAAGTGTCAAGTCGAAATCAACATTTCAGGTACGTGCAAATCATGAATCTGAGTGACACATGGAAACTTCTCAGCTCATGACATGTCATCGAGTGATGCAAGAGTTACGCACTTTGGGATTTTTACTTCGGGATATTTACCACTAGCAAATGATAAAATCTTCGAAGTCTCGAACACCGATGTCCCGAAGTGGACATAAGATGTCTGATCTGAAAGATCACTTCGAGAGCACTCTCATCCGTCGATCTACTCCAGTGGAAGGATAACATAATTTGAAATCTCTGAAGTCTGGAGATGCATCATTAGATCGTGGACTCTGGGTGAAATGCTCCGGGAGCAAGCGGATTTTGAGAATCAAAACTCCCGAAGCCCGAAAGGTGAAATGGATCTCGTCTGTTGGTTTGGAGGTCCACATGTCACCTGATCATTGATACTAAGGATCATGCATGGAAAAAGGGAAGAAGACAAAGCTGTCAATTGAAGAGGATAGATGTCAGTAGATATTCCATTCCGAAAGATATCCAGTCAGCAACAAGAGGGTTTGAGATCTAAAATTCCCGGAGCCCGGATCATGAAGTAAATCTCAGTCGTTGATGTAGGAAGGTGAGATCTGGTCCACAGAATTCAGAGGAAATATATGAACCATCTGTTTAGGAGAATCATCAATATCATGAGATTGACAATCATGCTCCATTGCGGGTCCAAAACATGCTCGGGTCTTAATTTTTCGTAAGCAGGCCGCAATTGAAACCACAATTTAGGAGAAAGGACGTGTGGAGGCTCATAGTGAATTGCGGGCAGAAAAGAGGATTTCCCTCAAACCGCCTATGGACGCACCCTTAATCATGTGGTCACATGAATCTCATAGCCCAAGGTCATATCGTGAAACTAAGCCAACACTCACTAGATAGGAACAAGGATGATTTTAGGGGATAAATTTCGCTCATGGGCTAATTTTCCATGTTTTTTTCCAAAACATTATTCGCTATTCTAAAAATGATTCGCCCAAATTTTATAGGATAAAATGATTTTACCTTAAAAATCGCCAAAATTTTATAAAAACTATATAAAATACTTAGAAATTTGAATATTTTTATAAAAATATCGCCAAACATTTATAGTTGGCATATGAAGGATTAGTAATATTCGCCAAGGTTTCTACATTTTAAAATAAATTTCCATTCTTAAAATCATCCCTGGATAGGAATCAGGAAGTGCCTTTTTTGAATAGGTGTTTGGTCACCACCGATGGTCACATGAAAGGAAGGGCCTTAGCAAAAAAATATAGCGCCTGCTGCAAATTTTTTTCTCAGGAAGGGAAAAGGCGCCAAAGGAACGAGCATGCAAAAGTTCTCTCTGTAACTACCGGAAAGGATTGATTGTAACTTCCAGAAATGAAGTGATTGCATCTGCTATAGAATTCGAGGAGTTGTAGGGTGACTGCTAGAGGAGCCGAAGAGTCTCGAGGTAAATGCTAGTGAAATGAAGATTCATCATTTAGAAAATTGACATATGGAAAAGCGTCGAAGACTGTAACTACCAGAGAAGCCAAAGAAACTTAGGATAATGTCCCATTGATGAAGAAAAGTCTATGAATGATTGCTAGAGAGAACGAAGAGTTAGTTGCATGATCGAGCACGAACTTGGAATGATAAATATACGTAGAAAAAAGAAGAGAGGGTTGCTAATATGGAGATTTATTCATGCAGGTAGAGGCATGTTGTGTGCAAGACCTAAAATGCACAGAAGAGGCACAATGCATTGAATGGAAATAATACATAGAGCATAAAGTGCAGAAGAAAGAGATAGAGAATAAATGTTTATCTGAGAGAGGAAGAGAAAGATGAGGTGCGCATTCAGAGACATATCATAAGAACATAAATCTCAAGGAGATGCAAGCAGGAAGGCACTGATGCAGGCATAGCAAAGTAGTGCAACAGAATAGTGATGAGACTACTAATCCTTTTGAAAAACACTGTATCACTATAATAAGTTTCATAAAAGAAAAGATTTATATTTCAGGGTGGTAGGGAGGTGCTAGGGAGGACAGTTGTCCTCAGAGTTTCAAGTGGGTGCTTGAACATAGGGAGTTGTATCTTCCATCTGGTTGCATTAAAAAAAACCAGGGTGGCAGGGTGGTGCAAGGGAGAACTATTGTTCTCTGTTATATAGGTTGGTGCCTGTGTAGCTGGAATTTTGTGATTCCATCCAGTTGGTGTTGTAACACTCAGTGATTTGGTGCTTCCTTCTAGTGGGTTCTAGAGAAACCAGGGAGTTGGTGCTTCCTTCTAGTGGGTGCTAGAGAAACCATGGAGTTGGTGCTTCCTTCTAGTGGGTGTTAGAGAAACCAGAGATTTGATGCTCTCAACAAGTTGCATATTGTAAAACATAGGTTGTAGCCTCAAGAGGAGTTGGAGCTCCCTAGAATGATAATGTACAGAAACTAAAGATTACTTATCATATCAAGAAGAAGAGTTTTTTTCCCTTTATGGGTTTCCTCCAGAAATATCTGTCTCTGTATATTTTATGTGTGTGATTGATGTTGAATATTCTATTGTTTACCTCACTATATTATTGTGATCATCATTGAGTGTTCTATAAAGAGTTTGAAATGGGCATAATTGTTTAAGCACAATTAAAATTGATTCACCCCCGCTCTCATTTGTCCAACAACAGGTACAATTCAGAGACCACAAATCTTCCATCCTTGATATTAGGTAAGGAGAAAATTATCCTTGATACCCCATCATTCAATAGGGAATTATATCTCCCTCTCACTACCTATATTCATACAAAAAAGGATGCATAAAATCATATCATAACTCACGATGCAATCTCTATAGTCAACTCTTTTTGCGATTGTTGTGAGAAATCTTATCGTGCAGACAGGTTAAGATCCTCTTAGCCGGGTTTTGTTCGGCTAAGAAAAAATAGAGCAAGAGGACACTACCATCCCTTTTTCTTGTCTATCCACACATGAAAATGAGAAGAAGGAAAAGGAAATAAGAGGGAACCTTTTGCGGAAGTTGTCCTCACTACTCCTTATTGCTCCAGTGTTGGATCTAGTCCTAGATTGAACATGATATCCCTATACTTAGATAGAATGATCTTCCTCTTCTACTACTTGCACAAAGTTAGATGAAAGAAAATATAAATAAATGAAACAAGCATAAACATTCATATGTAAAGTAAATGAGACTCCAACCTCTCGGAAACTTCCCTCCAAAAAAGGTGGAATTGGTTGTAACTAAACTAATGCTCCCAAAAGTATTAGCACAAAGTGTCACTAATGCTCCCCCATAGTTAATAAGGGAGTGTCACCAAGGGATTGACACTCACTATGTATGGGCAGGGGGGCGTCAGTTATAAAAAATGGTTAAAAACTCAAGGTAAAAAGTGGTTTTTCGACCTTCAAGTGATGATTTTTATTCGCCAATTTTTCTAGGGAAAATGATAGACACTTCCACATGATGATAGAGTGTATTTAGGCCTCCAATGATGTGTTTTCTCCCCCAATTTTTCTAGGGAACATGAACAACACTTCCACATGATGATAGAGTTGCGAAATTCAATTATGACACTTAGTAGAATATAAGTGCGACACTTAGGAATGTGGGAAATTGACACCAACATAAGTGATACTTAAATGCGACACTTAGTAGAATGAGATACATAAGTGTGAGTTCAGAAGAAAAACTAAGTGTTTTAGTTATATTCTACTAAGTGTCATAATTGAATGTCACAACTCTATCATCATGTGGAAGTGTTGGTCATGTTCCCCAACAGAGTTACCAATTTCTTGTTGTGAGAAATATTACCCTACAGACAGGTTAAGCTCCCTTTAGCTGGGTTTTCTTCCACTAAGATATAATAGAGAAAGTGGACACTAACATCCCTTGCTCTTTTCTATCCACACATGAAAATGAGAAGAAGGAAAATTAAATAAGAGGACACCTTTTACGAATGTTGTCCTCGCTACTCCTTGTTTCTCCAGTCCTAGCTCAAACATAATCTCCCTGCACTTAGACAAAATGATCTTCCTCTTCTACTAATTGCACAAAGTTAGATGAAAGGAAATATAACTAAATGAAACAAGCATAAATATTCATGTGTAAAGTAAATGAGACAAAAGTATGGGAATATGCCAAGATTATATTCATGAGAAACAATGGATAATACTTACAATCATGTTGATGTGATGCAATCTTTCCTCCAAGCTCCGCCTTCCTATCCCCTTATGCTCCACCCGATGATAATGAGAATTCTTCTTAACTATCTATGAATATCATAAGAACAGAGGTTTAATACTCTTCAGAACTCTCCCTTTTTACCTTTGAGTGGCCTCCTTATATGGAAAATAAAGTCCCAACCACCATGGAGTATTTTAGGAGTATGGTTGAGGATATGGTTCAAATAATTAGGATCTTCAGGCTAGGATCAAGTATATAGATAGGATTCGGTTCCCTTTGATCCAAAATAACTCCAACCTCCCAGAAACTTCCCTCCAAAAAAGGTGGAATTGGTTGTAACCAAACTAATTCTCCCAAAAGGCTTAGCACAGAGAATCACTAACGATCACCCATAGTTAAGCATAGAGTGTCACCAAAGGACTGAGACTCCCTATGTATGAGCAGGGGAGCGTCAGTCATACAAAATGGTAAAAAAATGCAAGGTTAAAAGTGTTTTTTCAACATTCAAATGATGAGTTTTCTTCACTAATTTGTCTAGGGAACATGATAGACACTTCCACATGATGAGTTTTCTTCAATAATTTGTCTAGGGAACATGATAAAAAATTCCACATGATGATAGAGTGTATTGAGCCCTCCATGTGATGGTTTTCTCCTGCCCCACTTTTTTCGATGGAACACAGACCAACACCTACATGATGATAGGAGTTACTTAATTTCCACCACGCCACTTAGTAGAATATAAGTGCGTAATTTAGGAAAGTGGTTAATCGACACCTACATAAATGATACTTAAATGAGACACTTAGTAGAATGAGATACATAAGTCCGACACTTAGTAGTGTATAAATCTCTATGTGTAACATATGTCCCCTAAAGTGTGAGGTCAAGAGAAAGGTTGATGGCCGAAACACTTTAAAAATATTTGTGCCATGTTGTATAGCTATTTGACAATCATTGTGATTGATGTCAACTATTAGAGAATGATGTCAACCCTTAGAGATTGATGTCAACCCTTGGAGGGGTCTAGAAATGTTGGACAATTGTATAACTAGATATTGATGGTGAGTTATTTGAGTACATTTAATGTAGTCTACATGTAGCCCTGTGATGGTGGTCATGGGATATTTATTGAGGATTTTGGTCATGAAGTATAGTGTAATTGTAGGTAAGACTATCATAGATGGATACTACACATCATTCCATTTCCATTTATATGTGGAACACCACATGTTCCTCACAAATTAGGAGATATGGCCTTGTAAAGTTAGAAGTCTCTAAAGAATGGTCAAGAAGCCCCAGTTGGTTACACATCAATGAATGAAAGGGGTAAAGTTGTTGTAACAAGAAATATCTAGAAGCCCTAAGTTTAAGGGAAGAGGTTACCTAGAAAGTGTAAATACTCCTCAAGGAGTCATCCAAAACACTCCACACACTTACATTGAATATCTATCTTTGAATGTTGTATCTAGTATTGTGATCTTTTATTAGGTTTGTGATGGAGAATTCAGCTAAGCCAGAGAAGTGTGAGATTTTGGGATTTGTAGAGAAGAGAGGAAAAGATAAGGAAGCCCTCTAATTAGGTTCCATCTCACATTTCACCCATATATTTCCCTAGAGATACACTCCACAAAGTTGCACTATATCTGTCAAGCAAGGCATCCCCGTGGGTCAGCTAGTGTCTGTCCAGTGAGGCACTTACATAAAATAGAAAGAATGATGGTACCTAGTTTCTTAGGTCAGTGAAGAAGCTACATGTTTGTATCTGGTGTTTCAAGTCATCTACATGTATTCTTTAAAAGTTACTTGTTTGGTTGTGATATGGTATACACTTGAGAGGTATGTCTTGTTGATGGTACACCTTGGAAAGGTTATGGTACATTGATTAGAGGCATTAGTAGTTGGTTTGGTTTTTTATTTGGTTACATGTTATGGTTCATATTTGAGGCTTGGTATATTATGTTATTAGGTTGCATTTTGATGATGTTGAGGAGCATACTTGAGGCATGTGTTTGAGGGCCTTGATGAATTGAGGCACATCATTGATGCATGGTGCATGTTACCGAGGTCTACTTGTTAAGATACATTGTTATACATTTCTTGGTTTATGGGCTTGGCACATGGTTGGTACATGGTATGGTATTTATTGTTGATGTACATGTTTGAGACATATGGTTGGCACATATTCGAGGCACATGTTTGGCACATACATGAGGAACATGGTTTGAGGTACATGATTAGATGCATGTCTTGTTGATGTTGGTATAATACTTGTTTAGGCATAGCTTGGTTCTTGGTTTGGCACATTATTTAGGTGCATGTTGGACACTTGATATTGGCATAGTTCTTGAGGTACATACAGTGATATTATCATATTGGTTTAGGTTTGTGCATGATTGATTTTCATGGGTTTGGTACATGGTATGGTACGTGTGTTGATGTACATATTGATGTGCATGGTTGGAAATTACGGTTATGGTACAGTTTGATGCATGCACATGGTTGATGTACATGGTTGGTACATGATTGATGATACAAGTTTGGTGCATGGTTGATGCAATTTGCTAAAGTGGTATGTTTGATGGTAGGTTGAGGTACAGGTTGATCCATGGCTGATGCATGGTATGTGATTGGTACTTCTGTGTGAAGTTGATGAGCCATAGTTGATGTGTTGTTGATGCATGGTACATGTTATTATGCATTTTTGATGCAGTTTGGCATAGGTGTTGGTGTATGGTTGATACACTTCAGGGTACAAGTTGTGTTGCTGTTTGATGCTTGGTATGGTATTGTGCTGATGGTTTGGTACATGCTAGTAGAGGAATGCCGCAGGATTTTGATCATATGGTTTATGCTATTTGTGATATTTGCATGAGTTTCATGTGGATGAGAGTGGATATGGTATCATGGGTGAGGTAGTAATTGGTTGAACAAGTTGGTCAATGACAGATTGGATACGTTGGGATACGATATTGGTTGATGTGGACAATGTATGTTGATAGTGGCAAAGGAAATGAAATGATTATGGTAGTGATACTGGTCTTACACTTATATTTCAAGGCACATTATGGGGTAAGAAAGGATTGTAGCCACCTTCCAAATGGTGTCAAGAATCAGGAGTTGAGCTTCCTTCTGTGTTGATCTTCGAGAACTAGGTGGCTTGTGCTTACATGCATGTTCGAAATGAGAATCCAAGGGGTTGTAGCCTCCTTTTGGTTTTGGGCCAGAATTCAGGGATTTGTAGATTCCTTTAGGTTAGAGCCTATAAATAGGGTGTAGCCTCCTCTAATTAAAAATGAGAATTTTGGAATTTTGTGCTTCCTATGAATGAATTCTGATATATATATAAGAAATCATTTTGTGGTTCTCTTCCATTTGGGTTTCCACATAAACACCGGTGTACCGTTCTTGATGTCATGTTGATGTGATGATGCTTATGATTACATGATTATGATATATATATATACATATATATATATATATATATATATATATATATATATATATATATATATATATATATCAATGCAAGCATAAATGATACATTGATGATAAAACTATTGAATATTGCTGATAAAGTGAAAGAATATATATTGTGGTTAAAAGTGGTATATAAAGTAATCACATTGATTCACCTCTCTCAAGTATTCTCCAAATAATCAAGATAGAGAAGCTTCAAGGGAACAATTTTAATCACTGGAAGGAAGATAATGTTAGAAAACAGACTACGAGTAATAAATAAAACAAATGCTAAAACAAAACACGTAAGATACACAATACAAGAGAGACAATAGATTTACATGGTTTCACTCCAAAGGTGGGCTATGCCCACCAAAAGAAATTAAGTAGGTCCTTCCTTATTATTATTATCCAACAAAATGAAGGGATACAACCTACAAAAACTTGTTGTAACTTCCTCATCTTTCTCCCACAGTCTCCTCTATCAGAATACAATATTCACCATCAATCATAGCCGCAATATATTTCCCTAATAAAAGAGGGTTCCTCTAGGAAACCTTAACATAATTTCTACTGCTAGATCTACGACCTTATAATGAATGCTCCATTTCATACGAAATTACAATATACTTACAAGGAAATTTTTCGAGGGCTTCACCTCGAATTTCATTGGGGCCCTTGCCTCTGTACTTCAAATGGGGATATTCCCCTGCACTTCGTAGAGGGGGTATTCTCATTTCTTACAATTTCAAGGTAAGAGTGTGTACAGTTTTAAATAAATACTTCCAAGGGGTATAAACATGGCTGGAAAGTAAAAGACTCTAAATCAGGAAGATAATCAATATCCACAACCAACAATCTCCCAATTTGAGATCAATGATCTCAACAACTCCACCTCTATTTTGTATATACCGGACTTTGAACCTTCTTGGACCTAGGAAATTTTTCATTTTCATCTTCATCTTCATTCTTGAAGACTCAATTGAACCAAAGCAGAACTCAGCCTCTTGGTTACCTTTGTTAACATGTTTGCAGGATTCGCTAGTGTGTATCTTTTCCAACTTCAAATGTCCATCTTCCAAGGCATCGTATGTAGTTTCTGCATCTAAACCTGTGATATTCTTAGTCTCTCGAATACATCGAAGTTCTTTGCAAGGTGAATGGCACTTTGATTGTCACAAAGATAAACCTCCGTTGTTCTCCCACTTCTTCCCAATTCCTCCATAAAACATTGTAACCAAATCATCTCTTTATAGCCTCTAGAAACAATATATTCTGCCTCTGCTGTTGAAAGTGCAACAAACTTTTGCGCTGAATCCAACTTATTGTTGTTCCACCTATAGTAAAACATACCCTCTGGTGCTCTCTGCCATTCTTTATCACCTACCATATCTGAACTGGAATATATCCTCTAGAAAAGTGCATGAACTCCAAAACATAATGCATGAGTAGTAGTACTTCTAAAATACCTCGAGAATCCATTTTACTAGCTCCCAATGTTCTTTACCCGGATTGTTCATATACTGCCAACTCCTCATCGCGATGCAATATATGGTCTTGTGAAAACCAATGCATACATCAAGCTGCCCTCTGCTGATGAATAAGGGACCCCGACATGTATTCTATCTCCTCCGTGGTCTTGGGGACACATTTCCTTAGTTAATTTGAAATGGTTACAAAGGTGTACTAACCGTTTTGCATTCTTCATTCTAAAAATCTCCAACACCTTTTTTGTGTACTCACCCTCGACAAATGCCAATTTGGGATTTTTTCTGTCTCTTATTATTCTCATACCAAGGATTTTCAGTAACACCCAAATCCTTCATCGCAATGAATTGGCTAATTTCTTCTTGATCACATTTATATTTCAAGATATTATCTGCAACAAGCATGCCATCTACATACAATAGAAAGATAATAAAGCTCTATCTTATAGCTTTTAAAATAAAAACAATGATCAGAATGACATCTACTATAACCTCAAACTTCAAATACCACTACAACCTGCATACCAAATTATCCATCCCTTTAACCTCATACCCATGTGGCTACTACATATAAATATCTTCCTCCAAATCCCATGGAGAAAAGTTGTTTTAGACCAATCGCTCAAGATGTAAATCTTCCACTACCACAAGACTTAAATAGTCCTAACTGAAGTCATTTTAAATAAACAGGAGAAAATATTTCATCAAAATCTATACTCTTTTTTTTGTGCAAACCCCTTAACAACAAGTCTATCCTTGTAATTCTCTCCCATCTTCTTCCTTCAACTTGTAAACCCATTTATTCTCAGTAATTCTATTTTTCCCGCAAGCAACCTAACCAAGTCCCAAGTCTGGTTATTTTCCAAGGAATCCATTTCTTCTTTCATGCTCTGTTCCCACTTCTTACAGGGCCCACTGTGATTGCCTCTTCATAACCTTTCCGTCTACCACTAATCAACTAACACAAATAATGTACTGAAGGAGAGTATCGTTCAGGGGTATATTTAATCTAGAGATCTTCTAACAACACTTGCAGGTGTTTGAGGTACCTAATGGCCCCGTTGTTGTACATTTTGATTTTCTCTCGTTCCTTTGGAATTCATTTTTCAAAGGATCTCATCAAGCACTATGTATTCTTTGTTTTTCTTTTTCCTGTTTTCCCTTTTCAACCTATCACAAGTACATGACCTTCTCATTGAATATGACATCTCTACTCCTAATGATTTTGTTATTTTCATAATCCCATAAGCTGCTAACTAAAATCATTAACGTCATATCCATTAAAGGTACACTTCTTTGATTTGCCTCAAGCTTTGTTCTATTTCTTTTCTTTATCAATATGGACAAATGCTTCACAATCAAAGTTTTCAAAAAGGAATAGTTTACTCTTTTTTCCTGTCCATTCCTCCTCTCGAATTATACCATCCAAAGAGCTTGAAGGTCCTATTTATTAAGTAAAACAATATCTACAACATCTACCCAAAACCATAAGGGCAAACCAACATACAATCTCATAATTCTTGCACGCCCATGATTGTCTTACCATCCTTTCCATTACCAATTCATTTTCTCAGGTGTTCTTGGAACCAGATTCTCTCTAATGAATCCCATGGTATGAATAGTAATCATCAAACTCCTCTTTATCAATATTCACTCCATTATCCGATCCGAGACACTTCCAACTTTTTCCTATCTCATTCTCAACCAAAGCTTTCCATTTCTTTAAAAGTATCAAAAACATCATATTTTGTCGTGAATGCAATAAACCCAAGTTTTTCTAGTTGCATCATAAATAAAAGTAACATAATAATTAGGAGCCAAAAGAGAAGATACCCCGGAATAGTCCCCATGAAGACCAGATGCACAAGCTCTAACCTTTCATTATTCTTTCTCTCCTAATTGAGAAACTTCTAATTCTTTGTTTTCCATAAACACAATGCTCACGTAATTCCAAATCAATTTGTTTAAGATCCGCAACAAATTTATTTTGTGAAGCATCTTCATACCCTTCTCACTCAAGTGTCACAGCCTATGATTCCATACAGCTTTATCCACTCATGTATAAGCTAAGGAGATAGAAGAGTCAAGATTACCAATACATAAATACAATGTAATCAATACCTTCTCTCCTTTCACTATCACTCAATGATCCTTTGATGACCTTCCACATCTTATCCTCAGAATATGGATATGCAACCTTCACTCGCCAACCTACTGCTCTATTGAAATTAGTTTTTTCCTTAAATCTATAACATTTCTTACCTCTTGAACAACCATTGGTTTCCATTTCATCGCTTTAATTTTACCTTTTCCCATTCCAACAATTTGCATGGTATCATCACCCAAATGAACCTTGCCCAAAATCACCTTGAACATAACGAAAATGTTTCCTATGGGGTGTGGCATGAAATGAAGCTCCTGAATCTACTACCCAAGACTCAGAAATATTATCTACAGAAAGAATCAAAGCATCTTGTAACACATCACCTGTTACATTTGCTTCCTAATTTCTCTCTTGTTGTCCATCTGTTTGTTTCTATGGATATCTGTATTCTTTCTTCAGATGTCCTTTCTTCCCACAATTCTAGCACTCTATCTTTCCAATTCTAGATTTGGATCTTCCCTTACTAGAATTTCCACGGTTCTATGAGCCCTTTCCTTTATCCTTTTGTCTTCCCCTATTCTCCATATTCAACACATTACCTGATGTCTCACCTATGCTTTTCCGTCGCATTTCCTCACTAAGAATAACACAAACAACATCATCAAATTCTAAAGCATTTGAAACAGAGACATAGTTACATACAACCATGATCAAGCCATTCCAGCTTTCTGGAAATGAGCACAAGATTAGAAGAGCCCTAACCTCATCATCAAAGTCCACTTTTACAGAACTTAGTTGATTAGTAACCGTATTAAATTCATTTAAATAATCTGCAATAGACCCACCTTCTGACATATTCATATTAAATAATCTCTTCATTAGAAATACCTTATTGGACGTCGAGGGTTTTTCATACAATTTGGCCAATGCATCCATCAAACCCTTCGTTGTCTTTTCTTTGGAAATATTGAAAGCCACCGACGCTGCCAGGATCAACCGTATCATTCCTAGAGCCTTTCTATCAAGAATCTCCCATTCTTCATCCTTCATGGCCATCTACTTCTTTGTTACTCCACCCAATGGTAGGAATAGATCCTTCTGATATAAATAATCTTCCATCTGCATCTTCCATAACTGGTAGTTTTGGCCGTTAAATTTCTCAACCCTAAATTTTCCATCTTCTGACATTGCTCCCACTCGAACCAGGAACCCTCTTTTCCTGCGAGTTACCTTTCGCTCTGATACTAGTTGTTAGAAAAACAGGACCGCAGAGCAATAAAATAAAACAAATGCAGAAACAAAACACACAAGATACACAATACAAGACAGACACAGATTTGTGTGGTTCGCCCATTGTGGGCTACGTCCACCAGAGAAAT
>SNQJ01S0037929.1:60789-95725 GCA_010110895.2 Picea sitchensis
CCAGGTCCTTCCTTTATTATTATCCAACAAATGAAGGGATACAACCTACAACAAAACCCGTTGTAACTTCCTCTTCTTTCTCTCACAATCTCCTCTCTCAAAATAAAATATTCACCATCAATCAAAACCACAATACATTTCTCTCATAAAAGAGGGTTTCCTTCTAGGGAAAAAACCCTAACATAATTTCTACCATTAGATCTGCAACCTTATAATGAACGGTCCAGATTTACAATGAAATTTCAATATACTTTTACAAGGCAATTTTTCCTTTGGGGGTCGGCTTGCCCCCAGACCCCCTAGCTGGGGGGATAACCCCCCCGGACCTTGCTGAGGGGTTACCCCCCCTCTGCACTCCCCCGCGTGGAAGAGTTTACATACTTCTGGGGTGTAAATACTTCATGGGGTATAAACATGGCTGAAAGTAAAAGACCTCTGAATCAGGAAGATAATCAGGCTCCACAACCAACAGATAATGAAGAGAAACAATTTGTATAAGAATAGAATACCACAGTTTGATGGAAATAACTATGCATTCTGGAGCAAAAATATGAAAACATATGTACAAGAACAAGGATTTTATGTTTGAAAATTGGTATTAGATGGTAACAAAGAGCTTTCCAATCCTTCAATAGATAACGATGGAAAGAAACTCAATAAAAAAAAAATCGAGAGCTAAAAATTCCATCTTGAATGGTTTGTTTGAATCAATATATTTCAAGGTTATTCATTGTGATTCTGCAAAGGAGATGTGGGAAAAAATTCATAATGTTTATGAAGGGGATTCCAAATTCAAAGGAGCCAAGCTTCAGACTTATAGAGGTCAATTTGAACAACCAAAGATGAAAGAAAAGGAAGACATTGCAACCTACTTTCTATGAGTTGATGAAATTATGAATGCTATTAAAGGTTTGGGAGAAGAAATGAAAGAACCATTCATTATTCAAAAGGTACTAAAGTCTCTACCAATGAGATTTGATCTGAATATTTCATCCCTAGAAGAAAGAGAAGACCTGAGTACGATAAGAATGGATGAGATACATGGAATATTTATAGCTTATGAAATGAGGATAGTACAGGAAAATCCATTCACAAAAGAAGCATCTTTTAAAGCACACAAAAGGGCAAAGAAGAAGAAAAATCCCGAGTCAAAGCCAAATTGTAGTTTTAGCGGTGATTCAGATGAGGATGAAGAAATAACCAACTTCGTAAGGAAGTTGAAGAGAGGAACCGAAAAGTACAAAGGTATGTTTCCCTTAAAATGTTTTAATTGTGGTAAAATTGGTCATTTTGAAAATAAGTGTCCTTATGATAAGAAGTTAGATAGTGATGAAGAGGAAGATCCTAAGAAAGAAAGAAAATATTAAAATGGAAACAAGAAATATAAAAGGAAATTCTTCAAGAAAAATCTCTACTCAAGAGAAGACAGTGCTTCATTCAATGAAGAAGATGAAAGTGATAGTGACTAAGAGAAAGTACTCTTTATAGCTACAAAAAATAAGAAAAATGATGAAGAAGATGAAGTGGATATCGAGGCATAATTAATCAATACTTTGACTAAGATAAATAAATAAAGGAAGAAAAAAATCATTCAAAGAAGAAAACATCCACTTGAAAACCCTACTTGAAGAAGGAAAAAGAAAGGAAGAAGCAATGTAGATTCAGATGATAAAGAAAGAAAAATAGTTTGATAAACTCAAAGAGGAAATAATGACATTGAGGGTTGAAGTCAGCAAGATCAAAAAGAACTTGAAAATATCCAAAGCGTTAGAAAACATTCTCAATGACCAAAGGCCATATGGTGACAAATCTAGACTAGGATACAAGAATGTTCATTTTGAGGAAGGTTCAAGCTCCATGACGAAAGCAACAAAACAAAGGAGTTATGCAGAAGTTCTCAAAGGAAGGAATCATGGTAAAAAAAGATAAAAAAGAAATGAATACAGAAGACCATCTACATTCATGAAGCATAGAAGATTCAACCATAATGAAGGGATCCACATAAGAGAAGATTATGATCAACCAAGGCAAGATTTTAGAAGGACTACACCACAAACAACATCAGTCACTCCCAGGTATGTAAATTTATTTTATGGTAATTGTTTTAATTGTACTAACTTTGGACATAAATTTGTAAATTGCAGGGCTTACGAAAAAAATGATCGGGAAATAAATGCTTATGTGGCTCCACATAATATTGAATGTTACAAATTCCATAACTATGGACACATAGCTTGAAATTGTAGAAGCATGATAAATCCTCCCATGAAAGAAAATACCAATGACAGATACAAGAATGCTTGGAGAAGAAGTGAAAAACAAGAAGAGCAGGTAAATTAAGAATAGGTCCAAGGAATCTTATTTATAGGATTTACAACAACAAAAGATCATGATGAATTCATAGGAAAAGAAGATAGTGTCGAAATTCAGGAAGAGGATGAAGAAGAAGATGTCAAATCTCAGGATGATGACAAAATTTAGAAGAGGACTAAAAGGAAGATTTCTCCACAGACAAAGAAGAAGATTACTCTGCACCAGAGTAGGTATTGTTCTAATCCATCCAGCTTGGATAATCCCAATAAATATGATTGTTAAACAAGGGGATTTAGTGCAGTAGATACTACAGATAAGAGATATCTTCACAACAAGTTGTTCTAGAGATGTAGAGTTCGTTTTGCAGTGGACACATTTTATATGAGATGATTAGTTGTAGTTGTATAGTACAATGACATATGGGTTAACATTGTTGACATTTGAGTAGCAAAGTTATGGAAATTTTGTGACATATGGATAGAGATGGATTCATGATATGCTTAATAGGTACAAAGAGCATTGGTCAAATAAGATGAATAACGGTGGATTTACAATTGGAATCAGTGGAATTAGTTGGAATCAGTTGGTCATAGAAAGGAAAGCAGTGAAAGGAACAACAAAACAAGGAAATCAAAACCGTCAACATAAGCTATATCATCAGAAGGTCATCATTGAAAAGTATGGTCAAGTAAACCTGAAAAGTAAATGAAGAAATTGAATTTTGAATGATTTTTATATATGTTGATAAAATTCAAGAGGAAGCACCAATGGACAATAAACAACACTGGAAAAGAGGAAAGGAAACATATACATGTAGCTCTAAAAACATTTTAAGGGAAGAAAAATCATTAGAGAAAGAGATCCAGACGAGAATATCAATAGCATGCAGACAGGGGGAGACATATTGGTAGGGGGAGTTATATTTTGTCAAAGAAGGAATGAAAGAACAAAGGCATGATTAAAAAGAGAAAGAATATATGCATGATGACAGGGGGAGAAACCCCAAGGAGAGATACCTTTTTCCATTGATGTCAAAGGGGGAGAGTGAGAAACATTGATGAGGAGCAATGGTCATAGGGGGAGCATGAACATTGGAGCATCAATGTTTCCATGAATGCCAAAGGGGGAGATTGTTGGACAATTGGTTTGGATAGTTGGTTGTCATTGATGTCAACCCTTGGAAGGGTCCATAAATGTTGGAAAGTTTTATAATCAAGATTGATGGTGAGTTAGTTGGGTACATTTGATGTAGTCTACATGTAGCCCTGAAGGTGTGGTTATGGGACCTAAAGTTGATTGAGGAGTTTGGTCATGAAGGATAGTGTAATTGTAGGTAAGACGATCATATATGGATATTACACATCACATTGTTTCTTATGATGTGTGGAATTCCACGTGGTTCCTCACGGTTAGGGAGATATCGCCTTGTAAAGTTGGAAGCCCCAAAGAATAGCCAAGAATCCCTAGTTGGTTACAAGTCAATGAATGAAAGGGTAAAGTGGTTGCAACAAGAAATCTCTAGAATCCCTAAGTTTAATGGAAGAGGTTACCTAGAAAAAGTATAAATACCCCTCAAGGAGTCATTCACAAAAAAACTCACACAATTACATTGAATATATGTCTTGTGAATGTTATGACCTAGTATTGTGATCTTTTGGTTAGTTTGCAATAGAGAATTCTAAGGTAGTGAAGCCAGAGAAGTGCGATATTTTTGGGATTGTAGAGGAGAGTAGGAAAATCTGTGGAAAACCTAATTAAGGTCATCCTCATGGGTCAGCCCATATCTGTCTAGCGAGGAACTCACACATTGTCTTATCTTTGTCAAGCAAGGCATCCCTGTGGGTCAACTAGTGTATGTCTAGTGAGGCACTTGTAGAATTGAGAAATAATGTTGGTACTTGGTTGTTGAGTTCAGTGAAGAAGATACAGGTCTATATCTAGTGTTTCAAGTCATCTACAAGTATTCTTTAAAGGCTACTTGTTTGGTTATGATATCGTATACACTTGAGAGGTATGTCTTGTTGATGGTACAACTTGGAAATTTTATGGTACATTGATTAGAGGCATTAGTAGTTGGTTTGGTATTTGGTTTGGTTACATGTTATGGTTCATATTTGAGGCTTGGTATATTATGTTATGAGATTGTATTTTGGTGATCTTGAGGAGCATAGTTGAGGCATGTGTTTGAGGTCCTTGGTATATGAATTGAGGCACATAATTGGATGCATGGTGCATGTTGGCTCAAGTATACTTGTTAAGATACATTGCTGGTACATTTCTTGGTTTATGGGTTTGGAACATGGTTGGTACATGGTATGGTGTTGATTGTTTATGTACATGTTTGAGACATATGGTTGGCACATATTTGAGGCACATGTTTTTCACATACTTGAGGCACATGGTTTGAGGTACATGATTAGATGCATGTCTGGTTGATGTTGGTATAATACTTGTTGAGGCATAGCTTGGTTCTTGGTTTGGCACATGATTGAGGTCCATGCTGGAAACTTGATGTTGCCATAGTGCTCGAGGCCCATCTTGGTGATATTAGCATATTGGTGGAGGTTTGTGTATGATTTATGTGTCTACTTGGACATGGTATGGTACATGTGTTGATGTACATGGTTGGCACATGGTTATGGTACAAGTTGATGTGCATGTATATGGTTGATGTACATGTTTGGTACATGGATATAGGTTTGGCGCATGGTTGATGCACTTGTTATGGTACATGGTTGATGGTACAAATTGAGGTATAGGTTGATGCATGGTTGATGCGTGGTACAAGATTAGTACTTGGTATGGTGTTGATGTACATGGTTGATGGTTGAGGTATATGGTACAGGTTATGGTGCATTGTTGATGCATGGTTTGGTACACGTGTTGGTGATTGGTTTATGCGCTTGTTGTAGTACATGGTTGATGCACTTATTTTGGTACATGGTTGATGCTTGGTATGGTACATGTTTATGGTTTGGTACATTCTTGGTAGAGACATGTGTTGGTGATGTTTAGCATATGGTTTATTAACTTGGTGATCTTGGCATGAGTTACATGTGGAAGAGAGAGGATATGGTACTGAGGATGAGACAATGATTGGTTGAACAGGTTGGTTAGTGACATGTTGGATACAATGGTAGGTTACATGTTGATGTGATAGTGACACTAACAATGGCAGTGAGAGTGGAAATTATTGTGGTAGTGACAATAGGTCTACACTTATATTTCAGTGTGGTAGAACAAGGAAATTGGGTTGTTTCCTCCTTTCAGTTGGAGCAGGAGAATTAGGGAATTGGAGCTTCCTTCAGGTTGGTTCCTGAGAACTAGGCGATTGTAGCCTCCTTTGAGTTGGAGGTAAACAATCGAGGGGGTTGTATCCTCCTTCTCGTTGGAGCTAGAGAATTCAACAAGTTGTAGCGTCCTTCAGGCTGGAGTCTATAAAAGGGGGTTGTAACCTCCTTCCAGTTGCAGTTGAAGAATTGGGAAGATGGTGATTTCTATGAATGAATTATATATATATATATATATATATATATATATTATAAAAATTTATGTGACTCTCTCTTGTTTGGGTTTCCACTTAAATACTGGTGTACTGTGTTCTTGATGTGATGTTGATGTGATGATTTTTATGATTACATGCTTATGATATATATATTGAATGCAATCATAAATGATACATTGATGATAAACTATTGAATATTCTTGATGAAGTGAAAGAATATATATTGTGGTTAAAAGTGGTATAAAGTGCACATATTGATTCACCCCCCCCTCTCAGTATTCCAACATGTTAAGGGGTATCTGTGACACACTGAATTTCCACACTACTAAGTGGTGCACTTATGTATCTCATTATACTAAGTGTCCCATTTAAGTATCACTTATGTAGGTGTCGATTTTCCATATTCCTAAGTGTCACACTTATATTCTACTAAGTGTAGTAATTGATTGTTGCAACTCTATCATCATGTGGAAGTGTTGGTCATGTTCCCAAGCAGAGTCACCAATTTCCTATTGTGATAAATATTAACCAATGGGCAGGTTAATCTCCCCTTAACCGATTTTTAATCAGCTAAGATATAATAGAGAAAGTAGACACTAACATCCCTCACTCCTGTCTATCCACACATGAAAATGAGAAGAAGGAAAAGGAAATAAGAGGGAACCTTTTGTGAAGTTTTTCCTTGCTTCTCCTTGTTTCTCCAGTATTGGATCTAGTCCTATCTCAAAGACGATCTCCTTACACTTATAAAGAACTATCTTCCTCTTCTATTACTTGAATAAAGTTATATGAAAGCAAATCTAACTAAATGAAACAAGCATAAAAATTCACGTGTAAAGGAAATGAAACAAAAGTATGGGAATAGGCCAAGATTATATTCATGAGAAACAATGGATAGTAATTACAATCATGAGAAACAATGGATAGTAATTACAATCATGCTGATGTGATGAAATATTTCCTCCAAGCTTCTACTTCCCAACCCCTTATGTGTTTCCCAATGATAATGAGAATGCTTCTGAACTATCTCTGAATATCATAAGAACAAAGGTTTGATACTCTTTAGAACTCTCCCTTTTTACCTTCGAGTGGCCTCCTTATATATAAAACGAAGGCACAACCACCATGGAGTATTTTAGGATAATGGTTGAGGATATGAATCAACTAATTAGGATCTTCAAGCTAGGATCAAGTAGATATACATGACTCGAATCCCTTTGACCCAAAATAACTCCAACCTCCCGAAAATTTCCCTCCAAAAAAGGTGGAATTGGTTGTAAACAAACTAAAGCTCCCAAAAGGATTAGCACAAAGCATTACTAACACTCCCCCATAGTTAAGAATGGAGTGTCACCAAGGGACTGACACTCCCTGTGTATGGTAGGGGGGGGCGTCAATCATAAAAAATGGTCAAAAACTCAAGGTAAAAAGTGGTTTTTCGACCTTAAAATGATGAGTTTTCTTTACCAATTTGTCTGGGGAACATGATAGAGAATTTTACATGATGATAGAGTGTATTTAGGCATCCATGTGATGGGTTTTCTCCCCCAATTTGTATAGGGAACATGAACAACACTTCCACTTGATGATAGAGTTGCAACATTCAATTACGACACTTAGTAGAATATAAGTGCGACACTTAGCAATGTGGAAAATTGACACCTACATAAATGATGCTTAAATGTGACACTTAGTATAATGAGATATGTAAGTGTGCCACTTAGTAGTGTGTAAATTTGGTTTAACATATTCCCTCTAAAGTGTGAGGTCAGAAGAGAAATTGACGGTCGAAACACTTTGAAAAATTATGTGCACTAAGGGGTATTTGTTACACACCAAATTTCCACACTGCTAAGTGGCACACTTATTTATCTCATTATACTACGTGTTGCATTTAAGTATCACTTATGTAGGTGTCTATTTTCCACATTCCTAAGTGTCACACTTATATTCTGCTAAGTGTCATAATTGAATTTCACAACTCTATCATCATGTGGAAGTGTTGGTCATGTTCCCTAGCAGATTCACCAATTTCCTGTTGTGAGAAATCTTACACGGTAGATAATTTAATCTCTCCTTAGTCGAGTTTTATTCGGCTAAGACATAATAGAGAAAGTGGACACTAAAATTCCTTGCTCCTGTTTTTCCACACATGAAAATGAGAAAAAAGAAAATCAAATAAGATGGAACCTTTTGCGAAGGTTTTCCTCACTGCTTCTTGTTTCTCCAGTGTTGGATCCATTCCTAGATCAAACACGACCTCCCTACACTTAGAAAGAACGATCTTCCTCCTATACTACTTGAACAAAGTTAGATGAAGTCAAATCTAGCTAAACGAAACAAGCATAAACATTCATGTGTAAAGTAAATGATATAGAATTATGGGGATAGTCAAAGCTTATATTCATGAGAAACAATGGATAGTACTTACAATCATGCTGATGCGATGTAATATTTCCTCCAAGATTCTCCTTCCTAGCCCCTTATGCACCACCTGATGATAATGAGAATGCTTCTGAACTATCTCTAAATATCATAATAATAGAGGTTTGATACTCTTCATAACTCTCTCTATTTAACTTTGAGTGGACTCCTTTGATCCAGGTGGATATTGGTGGCCACCCACCTATTCCAACAAGCTCAAAACGGTCTTTTGACGATTTACTATTTTTAGTAGTTTTTGGTTCCTAAACTTTCGGGTCCATTTTGAAGGCCTAAATGAATTTGTTTTTGGACCAAGGACCTCAATGATAGCCAAAGGCTTTGATTGATCCCCAAAAACAAATATCCAAGTCTTCAAGTTGGGTCACAATTGTTAAGTTGATTGCTTTATCTTCGACTAAAGGCGGTCATAAATTTCTTTTTATAAATAAAATTATTTCTTGGTTGCATTGGAAAGATGATTTCACCTAACTTGGCTACTTTTACTAATCAGAGTAGGAATATTTGTACATAAATAAAATTGTTTTGAGAAGTATCATAGTCTTTTAATACTATTCATATTTTAATAAGTATGTGAATAAGTATGGTAGGATTTGAAAAAAAAAAGAGAAGAGAATAATAAAACCTTTATATCTCAATCATCACAAGCGTCTTAGTAGAAATGATATTCCTAATTGATGACTATGTATTCAATATGTTTCCATGATGAGATTGAGGAACATTCTAAAAAATGTATAAATCAATTTTCTCATAAATAGGTTGAAATGGATGTTCTCAAGGTAATTATGTCCTAGAAAGTGGCTGGGATGTCAAATTTGGTAGTCGATTACTTTAATTCATTCAAAGCCCCATATCCATACATAACATTAAATGATAGTTGGTCCATGTGGAAAGGTAGAGTTAGGATTGTGGGGATGAAATTTTTTAAATGAGTATACATTATGATGTGGGCATCTCTAACTCATGTTCAAAAACATACATCATCCTTTGTGTTTAAAACATATTGATTGCCCCCATCTGAAGTACATAAAGCATAAATAAAATGGAGACGATGAAAATAAATTCAATTGGGAAATGTAGGAATTTCCGTTAGGGCTATCGTTGCTCGCTAGTAGTGGAGAAAGGCCTATGATGTCGGGGTGACTACACCATAGGCTATGTTGATGCTTTTTGGTAGTGTAGCGATACTAATAAGATGAATATGGATTGCTCATATGAATTTGTATTTTATTAATCAATCATTAAAGTACCCTTAGAGAGGACCCTATCCCAACCACATTTTGATCATGTTATTGGTAAATGAACATCCACCATACAATGCTTTGTGTCAAAATGAGGAGCAACTATAAATTTGGCATTTAAGCCTAACCCGTTATATTTGATTACTTTAGGCAACATCAAAATAGACTAAAAAGTGAGAAAAATAAAATCCTTTATCTCACTATAACTAAACTCATCATTCACAACATGTTGATATTTTCAATTACTATCAGATCTATCATTCCTACTACAAATTCATTAAAACATTGAGAGAAAAAAAGTTTTTTCCTTGCATTAAGGTTTTGTTTTTTTTCTTTGTAAATAATTTATGAAGTTTGCAAAATAAATGTGAGTTATTTCATTGAAAATATGCAAGATGAATCTGATTCACATTTTGTCAACATATATGTCATTCCTATATATTTATAGATATAAAAAATATTTGTTTTCAAAAGATTAACATTTATCACTAATCATTTGTTATCTACGGAAATATTTTCCAACAAGATCATTAAGCCTTTTTCAGGTACAAGTACATAATACAAAAACATGATTCATATATTTTGTGTGAATATATTGATTGTGAACATTTCTATTAAGTGCATCAGATAAAAATATTTGCGTGTACAACAAAAATTGCTTCAAATATGCTGAAATAAAGCAATATAACAAGAAAGTAGATCCTTCATCAAAGAATGGTAAAGTGAGTGAGTTTCAATATACTTTCAGTGATGAGAAGGGAATATAGAATGGTTTAAGGAAAGGGTTGTTACTGAGCATATTTTTATATTCAAGAGTTGATAGAGAAAGATAATTGATTTTAGAATGAATAAAGACTTCATTCCCAATGACAGAAGRTACAAGTCTAYAGTTCTTGGTGCCTCGTAGAGAGACATGAACCCTAGTTGGAGCCATATGTTGTCACTCCATTTTTTTTGCCTAAATTTTATGGAGTAATTTTTTGCCTAAATTTGAAAGAGAAGACTTTAAAAAAATTAGTTATGAMTCATGAGGACCTTACCATTGAAGAGGCTTGGTTGGATGCACTACTAGATTAGGMAATGAACACACTGTCATCATCTTTGATATGGGTTAAATCCCTTGACAAWTTTGTACAAATTTATAACAAATCAAAATGACATTCCAAGTAGCAATCCACTYTGTTTCTATGTAACACCGTATCAAAATCAAGATCAATATAACACTATGAGAAAGGTAGAMTTGATGGAAGTACAATTGAAAAATCCATTGGTTCATGCAAGTACTTCATCTTTTTTTTTACAAAGTGAGAGTAACCAGTAAAATGAATGAGGATGGGGGAGAGGCGAATGGAGGAAGAGGGAATTGAATCCATATGCATAAATCAAGGCCTCATAGGAATTGATGCATTGGTATGTGGACCTATCCTTGATCTTCATCATTAACTCACTTTTATTGCTATGGGTATGAATTTGTGTTAAATGATTTAATGGTGGGTAGATACCTGGGAGGATATTTTTCTTTTTTCTGGAGCAGTGGGTTTGTTGTCACATCTTCCTGAGAAACCTGCATCCTCTGTGATGACATGCTTATACCTAAGTACTGAAGGGACATTCTTTTAGGCAGGTGGTGGATTCTTAGGGAGGTTCTATATGGAAGTTGATGTCAACGCTTTGATGACTGCGGAGGACACAACACTATGGAGTAAGGAAGGATTATTTGTCATGGATAATGAATTACAGAACAAATGCCAAGAAAGTAGAGGGGCACATTATGTCCTAAAATTACCACATGAACTTGGAGTTGTCTTGGGGTTCAATGCATCACACATCATAGGAGTGGAGAGGTTTAATTAGGGTGAAGCTTGCTGCAAGGAAAATGTATTTCCAGACTCTTCCATACAGAATACGTGTCGAAGGAACTCAACTGGCCTCTGCGGACCAGGTGAATGGAAGGTCCTTGGGGAGAGACCGTGGAAATCCAATAAGTTGAAGCGTAGGATGATTTTAGGGGGGTGAAATTGGTCTAGAAGATACCTGCTCCTTGGATCTGTGTGCTCTAGTTGGGAGGCTTTCATATAGAGCATGGCCTAGATTGAATCTAGAGAACTGGGTACACAATACTCGGGCCCCGATGTTGGGGTATACACCAGAGGTGGTGACACTGACTAGGGGTTGGATTTTCTTCCTCTTTAAGACTCTAGAGGACTCAAAGAAAGTTCTATCCATGACATGGATCTTTAAGGAATATAACCTTATGATCAAGCGCTAGAGGGTGAGTTTTGACCCTATCTCATACTATTTCCAGCACATACATGTGTGGGTTTTACTCTCGGGGATTCCATTACATATTTGGAACAAAAAATGATTAACATTTATTGGCAATGAACTGGGATGATTCCTTTCAATTGAAGAAGAGGCCCTCAAAGGGAACGATAGGTGAATGGGAAAGTTTTGGTTGAATTGGATTTTCATAAGGGCCTACTAGAGGCCTTGGAAATTGAATGGTGCAGGCAAGTGATTGGACATAAGTTGGACTACTTGGGTGTCCTCTTTAGGTGTTCCTTCTGTCGGTGAATGGGTCACCTACAAAAAAATTGTCTAGGTTTTGTGTTTGAGGAGGAATCAAAGTCTTCCATGCTCTAGCAAAATGCCTACTGTGATTCTCCTTGGGTCAACTCACCTTGGAGTGGGGAAGTGAACACAACAACTGAAGACTTGGGTATTACACCGACTTTGGATGTTGAAGCCAGTAAGTTACAATTTTTTTTTCCTTATTTCTTCTTGACAACGATTTCCTTAGAGATAGATACTCTAAAACTCTCCACTCTTTCGGCTAGTGAACCTCCTCTTGCACCAGCCTTACACTCTAGCCCATATAAGGCTATGGGGGAAACTTTGACCTGGGGTTTGTTGCTACTAGTATGGGATTGGAGGGAACTACCGAGCCTCCTTCTGAGCGCATAATGGGAACAGGGTGCATTTCTACCACTATGGAAGGATGTGGAAGGGATACTCAAGGGGTTAGGATGTTGGAGGTTGGGGAGAGTTCTTTGGCCACTGTCCTTGACACTATGGTTCCCACTTATTGTGGTATGTTGTCACCTACTCCCCTACCCATTTTTCAGGGATGGGTTGAGGTTAGTCATGAGGAGGGTTCTACACTAGATCATTCTAATGGAGGGACACTTATCCAGCAATAACTGGTTTTAAAAGATATCTCTGGGTCAAGTGGACTGAGGAGTGACCTCTCTCTTTTAAACACTAGAAGTGAAAACAAAAAAAACCAAGGATAAGGATAATCATTTGACACAGCCATACACACATTTTTTTGAATAAGGGGATCTTATAGGCATTAAATCCCTAGCCAGGGAAAAATAATGATCCTACTCTCCCTTAACCTAAGGGGAGTTGGAGGGGCTCCCAAGCTTGCTGCCCTCCAAAGATTACTATCAAACCTGTTACCTGATATTCTCTTTTTCCAAGAAACTCTGGTGGAAGATGTTAAAGCGTGAACATTTGTTAGTACCCTCCGAACAAAATGGATGGTGTGTGTTGTTAGTTCGGAGGGGCGTTATGGGGGTCTCTATGTTGCATGGGATCCACTAAAATTAACTTGTACTTCCTTTCTAAGTTGTGGTGGAATTTTGTTGAAAGGTATACTACATGAACTAAATTTCCTGGTCATTTTGGTTAACTGCTATGGGTCATGTACAGAACAAATTTTTTTCTAGGATAGGGTGGTTAATAATGGATTGCTAGACAATAAAAATTTAATTGTTGTAGGTGACCTAAATTTCATTGTGTCTGTGGGGGGACAAATCCTGGTTGGATCCTTCGGCATGGTATTTTAAATAAATTTTCCAAGAAAATGGGTCAGTGGATATAATCCCTATTAACTATGGGCCTACTTGGCATAATGGCAGAGGTGGGACAAAGGAAATTTCTAAAATATTGGACATGAATTACATGGCTGTGGAATTGCTCAAGGTTGTTGGGAGACATAGGTCTTGGGTAGCCCTACCCTTTATCTCAGACAATGCTCTTGTTCTATTGCAACTAGACAATTCCCAAAGAAGGTTAAATTTCACTTTCAAGTTGAATCCTTGTTGTCTAGGGGAAGAGGGTTTCAGTGATTTAGTTTCATAGGTATGGAAATATACTGCTTTTGAGGGAGAATCCTCAGCAAAAAAAAAGACTCGTTTGGAAATTGAAGGTATTGAAAAGAAGAGTGAAATATTGGGGAACTGAGTTGAAGCGTAAAACATACTTGGAACTAGACTTGATAGAGGAAAATATAGGTAAGATATACCTTATGAAGGATCTTATGTTGGACTTGGAGGACTCTAATTTACAAATCAAATTTCTTGAGAAAAAACAAAGTAAGATTCTCCTTACAGAGGAGGAATTGTGGAGACAAAGAAGTAGAGAAACTTGGCTACAGAAAGGTGACTAGAACACACAAGTTTTTAACCATTATGTGAACCATAGGAAAAACCACAAAGCTATATGGGAAATCAAGGATGAAAACAAAAAATTTCACTCAGAATAGGGGGCACTGGTATCAGAAACGGTTAGACATTTTAACTTGTTCTACTTAGACACTACAAAAAAATTGATTCTAGAGCAGATGAGCAAAATTCAACTTTTTCCCCATTTTATTGAGGAGATATATTGTTCAATGATTGAAGGGCCTTGCACTAAATAAGAAATACAAGGATTTATCAAGGGCTTTGCCAAGGAAAAAAGTCCTGGATCGGATGGGTGGATGGTGAAATTCTTCCTCCACTTATTCAATCTGGTAGGGGGCGACATTAGTCTTGAGGCAGTTGAGGAGTCAAGGATGGAGGGAACTATGGAGAGATCCTTAAACTCAACATTTCTAGCCCTCATTCTGAAGGTGAGCATGCCATCCACTTTTTGTGACTTCAGACCTATTGCACTGTGTAACTTGGCGTTCAAGATTATTGTAAAAGTCATAGAAAACAAGCTTAAACCGATCATCTCTAGGGAAATTTCAGGGGAGAAATTGGGATTTTCAAAAGGTAGACACATATTGGATGTAGTGTGAACAAACCATGAATGCCTTCACAGCATTAAAGTGAAAAATATGAAGGATCTTATTCTAAAACTTTATCTAAAGAAGGAATATGACTATGTTAATTGAGATTTTCTTAGGTTAATCCTTCTCTAGATTGGTTTTGGCCTTGTGCTTAAAAACTGGATTATGTGTTGCGTTACCACTACAACCTTCTATGTATTGATCAATGGTGGACCTACCCCTTTTTTCCAGAGCGGGTGTGGCCTCAAGAAAGGGTTCTCTTTATCACCACTGCTTTTTATTTTAGTAATGGAAGGACTTTGCCTCTACTTAAAAAGGATTAGACAAAGGGGGTCATTACATGTGTTAATATTTCACGCTCCCAAAAGATTCTCAATCTCTTCTTTGTGGACAATGTCCTCATTATGACCAGATATTGTTTAAGTGAATGGAAGGCCATAGATTCCTTATTGTCTACTTTTTTCCGAGCATCTAGACTCCTTATTAATTCTCTTAAGTCTACCTTCCATTTCTCCAGTTTATCAGAGGATGAGCTGAAGTTGTTTAGTTCAATATTTCACTACAAGTTTGTGGACCTTTCAGAAGGTTTCAAGAACTTCGGTTTTTTTCTTAAGCCTACAAATTATAGAGTTGAATATTGGCACTGGCTCATCCACAAGTATGAGAAGAAGATTGGCACTGGCTCATCCACAAGTATGAGAAGAAGATTGGCTCTGGTGCCACTGCTGGCTTTCCTTGGGAGGACAATCTGTATTGGTTAAGTTTGTGCTAGAAATCCTAACTTCGGTTCTTACCAGGATCATAAAGTTGATGTTTAATTTCTTGTGGTCAGGTAGTGGGGCAAAGGAACAGATTCATAATTGCAGTTGGGAGATTATTTCCAAACCAAAACTACAAGGCGGTTGGGGGATCAAGCATTTACCTTTGTTCAACAAAGGTTTGTGGCACTGCTTGATGAAAGATGACCTTTGGCACAGAGTGCTAAAGGATAAGTACCTTCCTTCTATCTTTGTTGTGTCCTGGTTGAGATCCAATCTAAAGCAAACCCACATTGCTTTGATATTTTGGTGAAGCCTTGTTAAGTATGTGGAGGTAATCACACAATGGTTGGCCCAGAACCCCGATTTAGGGCACTCAATTCACATTGGTGAGGATTTGATCCTAGGCCTAAATACGTGTTCCTGGTTATCCCCCTCACTCATTACAACTCTAAAGTGGRAAGAAATCCATTAATTATTTCAATCTAGAAGAATAGACATGATAGGGGCCATTTTGTCACATTGGAAATCAAGTGAAGAGTTTGGGTTCATAGGTGCAGAGGTTGCAGAATGGGATCTATTTTGCAGAGCCTTGATGGATTMTGACATTGAACTGACCRACATATCGAATACTCTTATTTGGATTTGGGGAGACCAATTGGGCCTCATTACAACAAAAAATTCATATGTGGCATTAATCAGTAAATATTGGTTATTCAACAATAGTTGGTGGCATCAAAGACTTTGGACTTGGGACCTTGAGAGAAAGTTAAAAAATTTTACATGGCTTTTGATGGAAGATAGGGTCCTAACCTGGGAAAACCTTCAGCGAAGGCCCTAGTCCGGGCCAAGCATTTGTCGGTTATGCTTTCAGGAGGAAGAGATGACTTTACATATTATGACTCATTGTAGTTTCTCTCAGTAGTCTTGGATGCAAGTGACTCTAGCACTTAATTTAAATTTTAGATAGAGGGGAACCACTCTTCAGGCCTGGTTTCTAGATTGGTCAAATTACTGTACATCCTCTCCACATTCACCAACCATTTTTTGCTGGAATGTTTGGCTAGAGAAAAACTAGGTAATATTTGATTATGGACGACCCTCTTTAAATCTGTTTTTTCACAGGATACTTGGTTGTATAGGCCTTCCTCGGGAAAGATTCGATCCAACCCAACCTTCTCGCCATCCTCTAGTGCTCTCTAGGGGATCATTAGCAGGGTGGTTAGACAAAGTTTCTCAAGACCGAGGGTTGAAAAGTGGTGTTGGTGGTGTTATGAGGATTGATGAGCCTACATAATTTAGATGGACACTAAACTATGGACCGGGTACAAAAAATAGAGTCGATCTTTTGGGATTTTGGGCCCTTCTTACAGTAGCAACCTGACTACATATTCAATACCTTCAAGTCTTTAGAGACTCGAGAATTGTCATAGACTGGTTGAATCAGAGAGGAAATATTCAGATCCTTAATTTTCATTGTTGGAAAGAGAGGGTTAAAGATCTGGCAAAAGGCTTTAGTACCCTTAGTTTCACCCATGTGTTCATAGGGTTTAATCAACAGGAAGATACTCTTTCCAAAAGTTCATTGAATTTCCACTAGGGTAGAATAAATTACAACAAGGTGGTCGATGGGCACTTAGGACCCACTTTGACACTCACGCTATGGTAAATATATATCCTTCATGTTGAACAATCAACCTCTTCAGCCACAATATGATCTCATGTGTCTTGTTTTGAGCCTTTCTATAGGCAATCTGTTACTTTTTGTTTTGAAGATGATTGGAGATTTTTGTTGATTGCTCATCTTCTCAGTATCATTCTGTGTTTTGGTCAGTATTGTTCACATACCTCTGAGGGAGGTGGTGAGGAAAAAATATATCTCTATGAACTATATTACTCAAAATTTCCCGATTATAAAACTTTATATATTAATATAAGTGCAATTTTATGTGAAAAAGAAAAGGTTTGAAGGTGAAAAAACAAGTCTATAAAACAAATGGGACTAAAGCTAGTGGGTCATTTTTGGCTTGAAAATAGTTTGAAAGCTTGGGCATAGCTTCTATAATAGAATTATTGAAAGAATGGATGTGAATTCAAGTTTTAAAGGCACAGGATATATATTCAAACGATACGAAAAAGGATAAAGGTCACTTTGACATATGGACTCTAGACATAAGCCATTATTTGTATTGGTATTTATATGGTTATCATGAGGAAAATAAAATTAAAAGTTATGGAGGATTAAATCTTTGGTGTAGTTCAAAGAATAATTAATTTTTATTTCCAAGTGGAAAATTTCTCGATATATTTATATATAACTTTTATCAAAATAGAAACATTACATGCCAAAAGGAAAAAACAAAGATTTTTCTAGCAACATAGGATGTTTTCAGAAGAGGCTTTTAGCCTCGAAAACAGAAAAATTGTCACCACAAGAAAAACACATACCCACAAAACTCATACCCCAGAAAATCTTTTGAGACACAACAACTGAAGATACCTTAGGAACAAAGAAGACAAAAAAAGAAAAAGGCACAAGCTTTCCCCATTGGAAACTAGAAAAGACTTAAGTACAGGGTGGGCCCTTCATTTCCATCTACCCAATGGTTGTAGGTAATTTTTCCTTCTTGTTTTTGAAGTGCCACCTTGGATAGAGGATCTACCTCCTTATTTCTTTCTCTGTAGATATGTGAAAAAAAGATTGTACTGAAATATTTTCTAAGGCCTCTTAATTTTTCTTTCCAGCAGTCCAAATAAATAACATTCAAGTTTCATTTGTTGTTTACCTAGTTTATGACGATTTTTGAATCTCTGAAAACTTGTAATTTCGAGATGTGCAATGGAGAATCCAACGTTAAGGTTTCCCATACTCCCAATAGTTCTTCCCTTGTGTTTGTTCTTGATCCACAATTGAATGTCCAGTTGATTGTCGAATCCTCATTTATCCTTAACACCCCTCCAACACCATGTTTTCCTCCATTTGAGAGGGTTGCACCATCGAACCATCCTATTTTCAAAGAGTCCTTTGGGTTTTCCTTTAGAGATATGTTCACAATTGGTTTTTGTTTCTTAGTAGGGATTCCAACTCCTCCAAGATATCTATAGACCAATGCTTGTATAGAAGGGCTTACATTTTCAAAGAGGACCTTGTTTCATTCCAACCAAACAAACCAACTTATGGTGGCGGGCAGAGAGGGATATGTAGAGTTTTGAATATTCCATCTATCATAGCAGTCTAACACTATGGAAACCTCCCAGACAGAGGTAATAGAAAGAGCTCTTTTACCCCTATCCCAAACGTTTTTAGTAAAGGTGCAATCTACCATCAGGTGTAGTACATTCTCCCTCTCCTTTAGGCACATGTGACAGATGTTTGGCCCAACCCATCCTTTGCGTTGTAGATTTTCCCATGTTAGTATTTTATTTTCCACCGTTATCCAAGTGAAGAGTTTTATTTTGAGGGAACAATCCCAAGACCATAGTTTATTTCTCCATCCACCAATAGAGTGTTGCCAAAGTTTTGTAGCTAAAGTTGTATAGACATTTTTAACATAAAGGATGCCTGAATTGTCTCCTCCTATCCATCTCAACTCATCTGGTCTTTCAATAATTTGTACACCCAACCCCATCAAGGTCCTATGGTATGAATCCCATTCAGATGCTTGAGCTCCTGTAAGACCTATCTTCTCGCTATCGAGCCAAGTAGAGCATATCGTTCCCGATCAGATGGTTCTGCTAACCTGATAAAGATAGAGTAAATTTATTTGATTTAGAGTGTCTAAAAGATMTTTTGAAAGAAAGGAATATTTTCCCATACCTAGGATCTGATCCTTGCCTAATAAGATCGAAATTATGGATCCARGAMTCCAASTTAACCAATGTAATAAAAGGTGMAAAACATTTAGAAGGTTCCTCCAGGTATGTTAAGTCTTAGACATTTGATTTGTAGTCGATCTAAGCCAGCTAGAAACTGAGCTGTAGGGGAGATAATTATCTTTGATAACAAGATGAAATTTACCATACTTCAATAAAAATCTCCATAGAGTGTTTTCCAACAATGCCTTGTTGAAGAGTTGTAAGTTCCTTAACCCCCATCCACCAAAGCATTTAGGTTTTCCAATTGACTCCCAACTACTAAGATGATAATGTTGTTTTCCTCTAAAGTTCGACCAAAGGAAAGAGAAGATCAATTGTCTAATCCAATTGAGAACAGAGGCCGAGATATTTTCCAAGGCTATCCAATACACATGTTGGCTCTCCAATACAACTTTTATAAGAACATATTGACCCCATGAGGAGAGAACGATTTCACCACTGACTATTTTTTTTTCAAACTTTGTAATTAGCCATCACCAATATGAAACCTTGTAGTTGTCATATTTTATAAAGAAACCAAGGTAGTTGAAACCCTCCACAAGCTCTGCAAATTTGTAAGGGAGAAATACTTTAAAAAATTCTACAACCTCATGTTGTATCCGAACATAATAGATGATATATTTTTGAAGGTTTACTTCTGGACCCATCACTTTACAAAAGACAGTTAGGATTCCCTCAATCATCATCCATTCTTCTAACGAGGCCTTTGACATTATGAGGACATCATCCACAAAAAGCAGATGGAGGATCTTGATAGCTCTGAAAACATTGACCCCTGTCAGCTTCCAATCAACCTGTCCTTTATTTAAAGATACGTTGAGTCCTTCCATCACTAAAATAAACAGTAGTGGCGAAAGTGAACATCCCTATATTAAGCCTCTACCACTCTGAAAGAAAGATGTAGAATCCCCATTTATTAGAATTGCAAATGTTGTTGAAGTCACACAACTCAAAATTAAGTTAGTGGTAGATAAGCCAAAACTCGTTTGCAATAATGACAATCTTAAAAAATCCAAGTTTATGCAGTCATACGCCTTCTTAAGATCAAGCTTCAAAATCATAGCTTTTAAATTTTGTTCCTTAATAGTATGTAAACATTCCTGTGCAGTTCCTATAGAATCTAGGATYTGTCTTCCTTTTAGGAAGCCCAGTTTCTCACCAGATAAAGACAGATACAAAATAGGTATAATCYTATTACCAATTAATTTTGCAATAATTTTATAGCATAGATTACATAGAGCTAYTGGTCTGAAGTCACCAAAAGAGGTAGGMTTATTTACTTTTAGAATAAGAGAAAGAGAGGTCGAATTTATAGATCTAATCACCTAACCTCTTTTTCTGGAATTCCCAACTGCTTCCAACAGGTCCTCCCYAACCAGGTCAAAAAAATAGATGAAAAATTCAACTGTCYACCCATCTGAACCAGGGATTTTGTCCGTTTCAAATCCTTTTAATACCTCATGTATTTCCTCTCTAGTACATGGTTTTTACAAACCAATAACATCCTCCTCTTCAACAAGGCGAGGAAAGATTTTGATGGTGGAAAACTGATCTGTAATGACACTTTTGCCCCGGTCCTCAAAGAAACTTTTGAAGTGTCTGGTAGCTTCACATTTTAGAGCCTTATGTCCCGTGTGATCCTTTCCATTTTCATCCCAAATCTCCCAAATGTGTTTGTTGTTTCTTCTATGACTAGAAAACTGGTGAAAAAATTTAGTGTTCTTATCTCCACTTTTGATCCAGATCTCCCTACTTCTTTGTCTCCAAAGTTATTCTTCAACCTGGAGATGAATTTTTCATTTTTCCTCTAGATTCTTTAAAAGGAGTTCCAAATATCTGTTCATCAATCCCCTTGATCTCTCATGCTGACAATCCCTAATATCCTCTTCAAGCTTTTCGAAAATAAGGTGGTTTTGGGTTCTATTGCCTTTGGCCCACACCTTTACCCAATGCTTTAACTGGTTTAGTTCTATCACTAATCTCCTCTATGCTCCATATTTTTGCAAGAAAACAAGATCAGACAAGACTTCCTTGACAATCGAACAGAAGGAATCATCTCTCAGCCACGTTGGATTTAGTTTGAAAGGATGAGTAGTCAGGTTTGAAAATTTCCTAGTTGCAACAAAACTGGAGCATGATCAAAAATAAAGAGAATAGTTTACCCAGGACCTATTTCTACCAACCGAGGATATGGGTTCCTCCAATAAGAAAAAATAGTCGAGTCTCTTTGTTATTTATTCCCTGCCTTTCCTGCCATTTCTCCACGTAGGAGCCACATTTTCCGACACAATGTCAACTAGCTAGTTTTTCTGTAAAATGCTCTTTAAATAGATCGCCAATAGGTCGAGGTGAGTTGTGTCTCCCCAAACCTCATCTGCATTGAGTGTGAAGTTGAGGTCCCCAAAAATGATCAGATCCTTATGTGCTATCAGGCCCCTATTATCCACCTTACTCCAAAAATATTTTCTCTCAGTGCAAGGTCCATAGACATTTAATAGAGAATAATATTTTTTGTCTTCTAATTGAGTACCTGCAAAAGTACCTCCAACTTCATTATATTGATGGAACATGTTTGACGGATATGATTTTAGATATTAAACAGAAAAGTAATTCATGTGCAAGTATAAGCCTGAATTCATTGTCAACCATTCATCCAAATATTTTTGGGTGCTTGGATCTTTCAGACTTATATGATGGGTTAAGGATCGTGCAAGTTTAAGCCTGAGAGAGAAAGAAAGAAAATGATTTTCACGTCCACGAGGCTAACAATAGCCTATGGGACAGACTGCCTCACACACTGATTTATGCATTTTAACCCTTTTATTATTCAACTTGATGATGAGATCCCCCAATTTCTCAACTGTCCCCTTGTTGAATAAATTATTCCAAGAGCTATTTGTCAAGATACTTACATAGTTGTCTCTATTTTCTTTGAAGGATTCACACTCTAAAATTAAATGTTTTTATATTTCCACTTTTTCGGAGGTGCAAAATACACACACCCTTTCTTCCCAAGCTTCTTTTGGTATTTTCCAATGCCCGGTTTCACAACGAAGTTGATGGGAATTGGTTCTTAATTGGGAAATAAACATTTTGGATCTCCAAGATATATTTCCCCCTATGTACGCTTTTTTATGATGATTGTATGTGGGGTTAAACTCTTCAATATAATACTATTTCTTTCTCCCGATCCCTTTATTCCAAGTTCACTTGTGGAACCTATCAATAACAAAAGCCTTTATCTCTTTATTGTTTGTAGGGCACCTGTTCAAGTGGATATCCCATTTACTAAGCCATTTAATATTTTGTCACATCCATGTCTTCTTTATTTTTCATAATGTCATTGAAGACGACCTTAGGCCACCGACTATCTTCCATTTTCTCAATTGTTTTTAGATATATTATGAGACACACCATAGGAATTGCTTCAATAGGAGTATCCCCCATTTCACTTAGCATGATATCATAAGGGACTGAAATTTTAATTTTAAACTTATTTGCGATCAAGCATTTTTTAATCTTCTCAATTTGCTTCCATTGTAAGTCAGATGTACTGCTGGCCCATAGTTCACAACTATATAGAACCATCGGGATCACTAAAATCCCAAAGAGAGTTTGCATAGTCTTCCAATCCCATAGCTCTGCCTCTCTGCACCTATTTTGAAAAGCATAGAACGCTTTTCAACCTCCCAAAGTTCTTTTCTTTCTGCAACCTTCCCAACTTATATTTTTGTTGAAGTCAATTCCGAGGTATTTGTAATTTTCCACTTCTTCAAGAGTGTTGCCTTCAAAGTAGAACTTATGTTGATTATGTTTTCTTTTGCTAGAAAAAATTACCACTTTAATCTTGCTAGTATTGACTTGCATCCCCATTGTACTACAAAAGTGCTCGAGGGAAATTAAGTGTTCTTGCAACCCAAGAGAAGATTTATCATTCTGGCAATCCGAATAAGGTCATATGCATTCAAAAGAAGTTTTATCAAAAAATCACCCAAAAGAACACCATCACCCTCCTGTAAGTTTAACCACTCTTCAATTTTGTTTATATATAAACCAAAAAGGCTAGGGAACAATGGGCACCCTTGCTTGACCCAAATATCACTCCTAAAACTTCTGGCTATGGTTGGTTGCTCTAAGATGAAAAGAAACCGACGCTAATCGTCGATGAGTTTGGCCACTTGAACACCTGGATTTTGAAATGCGTTTCAGAGGCATATGGGTTGGGTGACATCTGGTAACTCATGTTCCTGATGGAAAGAGTAAGGGTTTTGGATTTGTGGCATGTTCCTTCATAGAGGAAGTGAGTCAATTTTTTTAAGGAGACACACCAAGAAGCTTCAAATAAACCATGTAAAAAATGTTGAGAGAGATGTCAGGCTCTCTGATGGATTTAATGTTGCCATTTCCAGGCAATTCAAGAAATTGGAAACTCTTGTGAATGCATCCCAAGCACCAGGTTCTTAACAGGGATATACCATGAGGAGATTTACATGAATGCAGAGATGATCAGTGGAACATGTCTACAATTGTTGAGACGTTATGATCGTAGGCCTGTAAATGTTTAAGCAACTTTACTTGATGGTGATGGACTTGCTTATATTCAAGTGTTTCTAGGCATTCAGCGTGACATTAGCAAGGAAGAAACTAAAAAATATGTACTTTCTCTTATTCATGAAATTCTTAGAGCAAACCCACAGTGAGAAATACTTTTCCTTGACGATTCACTTTCAAATGAAGATATATATTAACCTTTTTTTAGCTCCTTTATGAGACCTCTATTTGCATATGGATTCCTTCATATTATGAGGTCATTTTGGATTCCCTAGCTACTATTCACACTTTACACCGTCTGATGGAGGTTGTTGAGTGTTCCACAAAGGAAAAGGTTATCAGGGTTGTTGTTTTAACCCTGAAAAAACTCGTTTTCCAAAGGCACATTTGCAAGTGAGATGGTGGATATCTGGTTCCCACAAATTGTGCAAAACATAAAATCCCGATCCTGGAGTGATGAGGATCTAGTATAAGCATTAAATTATTTGGAAGAAGGGTTGAAATATAGTATTAAAAGGCGAAGTTCTTTTGACAGGTATAAACAAGAAGTTCTTGGAAATCTTGATTGGTCCCCAATGCATAAAGATCCAATATTTTGGGTTGAAAACATCAATAAATTTGAAGATAATGACTTTTAGGTCTTATGTATATTAATTACAATCCTTGATTTTTCTGTAGAGTCAAGGACATTGGCTATGGCATGTTATAATATTTCTACCTCGAGAAACATGCCACATATTTAGGTGGTTTTTCGGCACATGATTTCTTTATCGATGGTTTTGTATTTCCGGTTAAGGAATTAGGGTTGTTGACTAATCCAGGTCATTGGGTTAGGTTTTTGGAAGTCGTTGGCTCCTATATGTATATTGTATTGTAAACGATGTAATACTATGAATGAATATATAATATGTTGGTTTTCCCGGTTTGGGTTTCCATGGGAAAAATATTTGTGTAATGTTTGTATTTGCCATTGTATCTTTCCTGTTCTTTTACTGAGAATCTGTTTGCAGTAAATATTGTACAAGGTTAAAATCTACAAGTTTTAGCTCCATTAATTTTCCTGATAACATTTCAGTGGGAAACTTACGAGTTTTGGAACTTGAGGGTCATGGGGACCTCGAGGAGTTATTCCAAAGATTTAATATGGTCAGTACATCTATAGTTTCCTGAGTAATTTGTGGTGAAATTATTCCTACTTTAACTTTGATTTAACTTTCACAAAGACAAGTTCAATTCCTACTTTGTATTAAACCGATTATGTGCATTGCATTTTGCAATCTATAGTTTCCTGAGTAATTTGTGGTGAAATTATTCCTACTTTGACTTTGATTTAACTTTCACATAGACAAGTTCAATTCCTACTTTGTATTAAACAGATAATGTGCATTTAAATTTGCAATCTACGGTTTCCTGAGTAATTTGTGGTGAAATTATTTCTACTTTAACTTTGCTTTAACTTTCACAGAGACAAGTTCAATTCCTACTTTGTATTAAATGTATTATGTGCATTAGAAATTTGCAGCCTCCTCAGAACTTGAGTGTGTTGAATTGAGTGTGTTGAATATTGATGTAAAGGGCACACAACCAAGGGCCATCCTTAACCCTTCAGGGCATTTGACGGGCATCCCATTGCAATTTTACAAACACAGATACCTTTTCTACTCCGATTTATCTTGATCTTGCACATTACATCTTACTTTTAGTTAATTTCATAGCCATGAGCCCTCTAAGAAGGACAACGAATGGGACAACTAGGACAATGAATGGGACAACCAACAAGTAGACCTGTACAACATGGGAGCTTAATACATTACTCTGCGAGGACTAAGTTGCCATGCACCCCTTGTTTGTATTGATATTTATATGGTTATCATGAGGAAAATAAATTTAAAAGTTATGGAGGATTAAAGCTTTGGTGTAGTTCAAAGACTAATTAATTTTTATTTGTTAACCTCCAACCTCATTCTATTGATGGCACATGTTTTTCGGGTATGCTTTTCGAGATTAAACAGAAAAGTAAGTCATGTTCAAGTATAAGCTTGAAGTCATTGTCAACCATCCATCCAAAGATTTCTGGGTGCTTGGATCTTTCGAACTTATATGATGGGTTAAGGCTCATGAAAGTTTAAGCCTGATATGACAAGAATAGTCGATGAGTTTGGCCACTTGAAGGCCTGGATTTTTAAATGAGTTTCAAAGGAATATAGGTTGGGCGACATCTGGTAACTTGTGTTCCTCATGGGCAGAGTAAGGGTTTTGGATTTGTGGTATGTTCCTTCCTAGAGGAAGTGAGTCAATATTTTTAGGGAGACACACCAAGAAGCTTCAAATAATCCATGTAAAAAATGCTGAGAGAGATGTGAGGCTCTCTGATGAATTTAATGTTTCCATTTTCAGGAAATTCAAGAAATTGGCAACCCTTGTGTTATCCCATGAAATTGTTAGAGTCCTGTGGGTTTGTGGTCTCTACCTAAGTCTGTAATTTTTCCACAGTCTCCCTGTTTTCCCAGCCCACAGCCAGTCCTTTGAATCCTCAATCATGTAGGCCACAGCCATGAACACAAATCCCAACTTTCTCAACAGTCCATTTTGATCTTGAAGCACAAGCAGAAAGTAGTTTTAATCTTTCAACGACGAAGATCCATCAAGCGAATCGATCGACGATGTGCATTTTTCAGAAGGTCAAAAGTTGCACGTAGATTAGCGCCAAAGAAAATGCCCAAGATCAAAGTTAGAGAAAGATTAAATCTGGGCCATAGATCTCATTGGGAGAGACCAACGGTGGAAATTTAACGTAGGATTTGGGAGTTTGGAATATTGTTAAAGTTGTTCATCAAAAGGTTGAAGTACCAAAGTCATGAAGTCTGAAATTAGTGGGAGATGTTCGATCCAGAGGGATGTGTTGCACTAGATTTGAAATGCGGAGAAAGTATCTACGAGAGACTTAGAATGACGAGTGTGTCATGTTCCCGAAGTCACGAAGTGCGAACAGGATCTGGGCCATCCAACCAGAGGGACATGTGGCACTAGATCAATGGATTCGTTGTTTCATGAATCAAAGGTTTTGCATGGAGCATGATGCAAGTTTGTGAAGTGAGAAATCCTAAAGAGCCTTTGGATATGAGCCCCAGGTCATGGTCTGAGGTCGCATGTAGGATGGAGCGATGGAGAGGAGCTACGCCAAAGGCCAAAAGCACTCGTATTGGTCACAAAAGAAGATCTACATGGCCTTGAGGCGCCGAGATTGACTTGAAGAAATCATGGGCACTGCCTAAAACATTCATGGGCATTAGGCCTCATCCTGATCCCAATGAAGATAGTTAATGAAAATGGGGGAAGTGGTTGAAACCTTGTCTCAAACCATAAATGGAAAATAGGCTGAAGATGATCGTGAGTGCATATTAGCAATATGAAGTTTCCTTCTGGACGGATTTTTCTGCAAAACACATAACTGAGGCAAGATCGCGTCTGACATGAGTAGGCCTGCATAGTCTGACAGAGTAGGCACCGACTAAAAGCTTTAAATGCAAAGGTCCGATCACGCTCTCGGTGGTTGCAACATTTCTGAGTATATATAGGCAGTTTTAGTATTTTGTTAAGGTCGAATGGTTGAGCTAGGCTCCCTTCTATTGTAATATTTTGATGAAAAACATTGGTTCTTCAGTTATGTATTTGTTTTTGAGACATCTTGGTTAATCTAAGTCAGCTTTCTTGTCCCATATTATTTGTCTTTGATACTGAGAGAGTTCATGAATGACTGATTCACATGAATTGTTGTAGCTATATTATGATGAATGTTTGATTATAGTGTTGTTATAATTTCTTTCAGTTTATTTGAGATTTGAATTCAAGAGGATCTTGTGTTTAAGTTTCTCCTCCTTAGGCTGTTGGAAGACCTGATATCCATGAAAGACCTCTACACTCTCCTCACAAAAGTCTTTTCTCTATTCACCCTTACTCCAACTTACTAACTGAAGTTGATTCCAGACCTCAATTGCTTATGCATGCTAGTCCAGATTTCTAAGTTAGAACGTTATTATCATTGAGTCTTCTCCATTTGACCTATTAAAACTCTTTTACATTTACTGTATAAACTGATGGGTACTGGGCTTACCTTCTATGCAATTTGAAGGTGACTTCTAGTGCTAACATTTCTGATGTCGTTGTTGGGGAATGAATTGAAGACATTTCCTTGGGATCGAATGACAAAGAAAATCTAATTTTGAAGGTGCATCAGATATCAGTACCATTAAAGATTGCAACTTGCACCTGACGACTCCACTTTTTTAGTTCTGGATCCTAAAGGAAGACACACGAGGTCCAATCCACTGCTACCTCTAGAAACACTTGAATTTGACCCAGAGGAAATTAACAAAAAGGGAAAGACTACTCAGAAAGGTACCTCCACTGCTCTACCAAGTTTTTCTGATAATTTTCATAATCCCTCTTTACAAACTCCAGTAATTGTTTCTAATTCTCCTATTATACAAATCGATGGAGTTTCAAGAAATTTAAATTTTGGGAGTTTTCCTGTCGATTTCTCCCCTCCTATTCTTGGTTTGAAAGGAGAGAGATTTGGCACCCCTGTCTCCCCCAAATTTGTGAAGTGGCTTAGACCCAAGGCCTTAGAAGGATTTCCTACTCCATAATTTACTACTCCTCCTCCTATTAGAGTTGTTGCAGCTACAGAAGGAGAAACTTTTGTTCCCTCAAGCCTCTTATCTTTATCTCCCAGAAGCACTATCCCAGTTTCACCTGTTCGAACTCCATCCCCTCTGGGTTCCCCTCAAGTTCACATCCCAATGGTAGGTGTTAATCCCCCCATAAATAGAATGAATGCTATATTGGCTTCTAGGTATGCCCCTCTTGTTTTGCCTCAGCCTATGATTTCTCTCCCAGCTGATAGATACCTTAAACAATTGCCCAAGTTCATAGGTGAGGGAGATATAACTATAGAGGAGCACCTTGCATCCTTCTATAGTTATTCTGAAAATTATGTCATTGTGATTGAAGATGTATGGATGATAATTTTTGTTCATAGCCTTGATATCGAGGCTAGGAAATGGTTCAGGGATTTCCCCCCTGGATCTATTGATGGGATTGAAGCCCTTAATGAAGCCTTCTTAAATAATTGGGGTGATATAAAGGATTTCCTTTACTATATTACATAGTTCGGATCACTAAAGAAAGGGGAAGGGGAATCTTTTTCTGACTTCTCAAAGAGGTTTAATATAATGTATAATAAAATTCACACTGAGGTTAAGCCTACAAAAACCTCTGCAAAGATTACTTATTCTAGTGATTTTGACCCTGATTTATGCCTCCTGTTAAGAGAAAGAGGAGCTACCTCCTTGGATCATATGCAAGATGCAACCATTGAAGTAGAATCTAATATATTGGCAGTTGATAAGCTTAGGAGTAAGGCTGATAGAGATAGAAGAAAAGGTAGGTATGAAGGTTCGACTTCTAGTTCCTTTGTTGCCCCCCCTCAAATGGATGAAGTAACCAAACTACTAAAGTCACTTCTACTAGGGTGAAAAGATTTGAATTGGAAGGAAAGTAGAGCTATAGAAATCCCCAAATTGTTGATAATAGGGGTAGTTTCAAAAGACCAATTAATGCCCCTCGGACAATCCAAAGAGATCAGAGGAATAGGGACTGAGATGATCATAAAATCCAAAATCCTCTCCAAAATAACCTGGTTACCAATGAAGATGGAGAGGAAGAAGATTTTGATCCTAAGATCCATTGCCTTGGAGATATCTCTTCATCCCCTCATTTAACTTAGGCTACATACGAAGAATCCCTCATGAGTAATCAACTGAATGAGCTGAGCAAAGGAGAAAATACCAGCAACGATCTGAATAGATATAACCTTTGATCCAAGAAGAAGGAAGGAAAGCCTGACACTCCTGAACGACCTACTAGAGCTGAGAAACCTTCTAGAGATATAGAAGATAGAAGAAAACAAAGGAAGGCACAAAGCCCCCCACCAATGGTCAAAAGTCATGTCTTAGAGGTGAAGGAGATTTTGAAGCCTCCCTCCCCTTATAGCTTTGAGCATGAAATTCAAAAGATTAGAATCCCTGTACCTCTCTCAGAGTTAGTCAAGCATGAGTATTTCAAAAGGTGCCTATCAAAAAAAATTTAGCCCAAACCTACATCTCACTCCATAGACTCAGTTAACCTCCAAGATGAAAGGCCAACTGTAATATTAGGGCCTTTGGTAGATGATAGAGACTACTTGTCCCCTCCCTTCTACACCTCATTGAACATCCATGATAAGGTGTTGCATAACTTCTTGATGGATTCAGGGGCATCTCACAATCTTATGCCTAAGATTGTCATGGAAGAGCTCGGGTTGGAAGTTAAAAAATCCTACCACGACCTGTATTCTTTCGACTACAGGAAGGTAAAGTTTTTTGGGGTTATCAAAGACGTGGTCATTTCTCTATTTCAGATGCCAATGAAGAGCATGGTCATGGATATCATAGTGGCTGATGTTCCCCCTAAGTTTGGGAAGCTCCTATCTAGATCTTGGATAAAGAGACTAGGGGGAACCTCGCAGATGGGCCTTTCATACACCACCATTCTTGTGTTTGGGGGTGAACAAAAAAGACTTTACAGGGAACCTCAGTTGTACTACATCATTAGTGATGAAACAAACCCCACCAACCATCCTATTTTTTCTCTTGACATTGATTTGGGNCAGATGGGCCTTTCATACACCACCATTCTTGTGTTTGGGGGTGAACAAAAAAGACTTTACAGGGAACCTCAGTTGTACTACATCATTAGTGATGAAACAAACCCCACCAACCATCCTATTTTTTCTCTTGACATTGATTTGGGATCCAACATATTGCAGCTCATTGATGCTCCTAAACCTCCTCTTGAAATTAGAAAGCAACCCATCACTTTTTGTGAAACCCCTCCTCCAACTACCTTTGTTTGGAAGATGTTCTTTGATGGATCCTCTTCTAAGGAAGGTATTGGTGTTGGAGTGGTCTTTGTTTCACCTTATGAAGAGACTATAGCTTTGTCCTACAAGATAGAATTTGAGGCTACCAACAACATGGTAGAATATGAAGCTCTTTTTTTTAGGTTTAAGGGTTGCAAAGGACACGGGGATTGAGGAGATATCAGTATTTGGTGATGCAGAACTAATTGTTCATCAGATCAAAGGTATTTACCAATTTAAGCATCCTAGGCTCAGAGCTTACAGAAACAAAGTGTCGGACCTAGTTGACAATTTCTTCTTGGCTTTCAACATTTAATTTATTCCAAGGGAGGAGAATACCATGGTTGATTCTTTGGTTGTTTCAACAAGCCATTTTAGAGTCCCATTGCCACCAAAACTCAAGTATGATGTAGAGGTGAAATATAGGCCCTATGTGCCTGACAATGTCAAGCATTGGAAGGTGTTTGAGGATGACCTAGAGCTCAAAAAATTCCTTGAGTCTGTTGATGAATTTTTTTCATTACATATAGATCAAGATCATGACTTTGAAAATAATCCTCAGGCTGACGTTCTTCTAAGAAAAATTGCCCATCATCATATTGTTCAGTTTCCTATAAGCAATCATATTCCAAAAGGAATAGTTCCTTTGGAAAGACTATTTGAAGGGAATGATGTGGCAGTGAAGGTTAAAGGTTTAGCTAATGATGTTGATGTAGTTGAGTACAACATTGGTACAGAGAAGGATCCAAAATTTGTCAAGTTTTCAAGAAGCTTGTCAAGGGAAAAAAGGGTTGAATATGCAGAGTTGGTAAAAGAATTTTCTGATGTGTTTACCTAGACATATGAAGATCACGAAACATATGACACAAGTGACATTGAACATAAGATACCATTGAATGAAGAGGCCAAACCTTTTAGGTAGAAATTGAGACAAATAACTCCTATGTTGTTTCCTATTATGGAGAAAGAGGTGAAAAATATTTTGGATGCCCAGATTATCATCCCTCTGAGGTATTCTGAATGAGTGGCCAAGTTGGTTCCAGTGAGAAAGAAGAATGGAGAAATCAAACTTTGTGTCGATTTCAGGAACTTGAACAGAAGCTCTAAGAAGGAAAATTACACCCTGCCAAAGATGGAGCACATATTACAGAGGGTGATTGGTGCATCTAGGATGTACATGATTGATGGATTTTTTGGCTACAATCAGATTTTTGTCTTACCTGAAGGCAGAGAGAAGAGAACCTTCACTACTCCTTGGGGTACATTCATGTACGCTAAGATTCCCTTTGGATTGATGAATGCAAGGGAAACCTTCCAACGATCTATGGACATTGAATTTATTAGGGAACATAACAAGTTTGTGGTTTGGATGACATAACATTGTTCTCACAATCTGATGAAGAACATCATGACCATTTGAAAAGGGTCTTTTTGAAATGCAGAAAGTTTGGTCTCTCTTTAAATCCAAAGAAGTCATTATTTTCCATGAAAGAGGGGAAACTGTTGGGGCAMATTGTGTCAGCTAAGGGGGTAAGGATTGATCCAAGTAGGGTAGAATCTATCCAAAATTTGTCACTGCCTAGRTCCAAGAAAACAATTTCAATCTTTCTTGGGGAAAATTAACTTTCTGAGAAGKTTTGTTTCAAATTTTGCTGAGTTGGTAAAGTTTATCACAACCATGTTGAGGAAAGGAAATGAAATCAAATGGACTTATGAATATCGTAACTCTTTTGACCAAATAAAGAAGGATTTGATTGAAGCACCCATGCTCATCAGTATTGACTATTCCAAGGAGTTTCTGATTTTCTCTTTTTCTTCATTTGACACAGTAGCAACTATTTTATTGTAGAAAAATGCCGAAGGGTTAGAGCAACCCATTTCCTTTTTTAGTAGGGCACTGAGAGATGTTGAAATAAAGTATGACATCATGGAAAAGCATGCCTATGCTTTGGTTAAATCTCTCGAAGCTTTTAGATTTTATGTGCTACATTCAAAATTCATTGCATATGTCCCTTCAGCCTCTGTGAAGGAGATCCTCATTCAACATGACATAGATATAAGAAGGAGCAAGTGGATTTCCAAAATCCTTGAATTTGATCTTGAAGTAAAGCCTACCAAATTGGTTAAAGGTCAAGGTTTATCTAGGTTGCTTGTTGAATCTAATTATAAAGCCTTGGGGGTCAATTTCATCAACAATTGTTCAAAGAATCGGAAAGTTGAGTTGTCTGATGAAGATCCTAAAGTCACACCCCCATTGGCAGGATGCACTTGGTACAAAGACATTATATTTTTCCTACAGAAGTTGCAGCGTCATGATGGCATGGAAAAGAGAAAGGTAAGAGCTTTCAAGATCAAATCAATTAAATATTTTCTGAATGATTAGGTCTTATATTGGAAAGACCCTTTAGGAGTATTGTTGAGATGCTTAGACCCACAAGAAGCCCAAAAAATTATATATGATTTTCATGATAGTTTATGTGGGGGGCATCATTTCTGGAGAACCACATCCTATAAAATTCTCAGGGATGGGTATTTTTGGCCTAGCCTCTTTATTGATTTCTTTGCAAATATCAGGGCTTGTATTAAGTCTCAAAAATTCTCTGGGAAGCAGCAGCTCAAGTCTTTGCCACTAAAGCCTATGGTAGCTTCAGAGCCCTTTCAATAGTTGGGCCTAGATTTTATTGAGGAAACTCATCCTGCTTCAAGTGGTCAACATAGGTGGATCTTAACTGCCACAGACTAATTTACTAAGTGGATAGAGGCCATCCCCACAAGAAATGCTTTCCACAAAGTAATCATTAGTTTTCTCGAGGATATTATGGCAAGATTTGGCTGTCCAAACAAAATTGTCACTGATAATGCTGCAACTTTCAAGGTTGAATCATTGATTAAGTTTTGTGAACAGTTTGGAATCATATTGATTCACTCTACTCCTTACTATCCCCAAGGGAATGGACTGGCAGAGTCCTCTAACAAGACCCTTATTAAGATCATCAAAATATTGTTAGAGGACAACAAGAAGGCATGGGATTCAAAGCTTAAATTTGCTTTATGGGCTAACAAAGTGACAACAAAGAGATCCCTTGGTGTCTCTCCTTTCCAGGTTGTGTATGGAGTTGAGGCCATCTTTCCCTCTCAACTCACTTTACCCGTGGAAAAATTCTTCAAGATTATAAAGGAGAACCAGATGATATGATCAGAAGAATAAAACAACTAGTAGAAGTGCAACAGATGAGGGAGAAATTACTGGACAAACCCCATGACCATCAAAAAAAGATCAAGCAGGATTTTGACAGAAAAGTAAGGAAAGTAGATTTCCAGCTAGGAGATATAGTACTCAAGTGGGATGCACCTAAAATAGATAAAGGCAAGCATGGTAAATTTGAGGCCTTATGGATTGGCCCCTTCAAAGTTTCTGAGATTTTTTCAAATAACACTTACAAGTTGCAGGATTTGGAGGCACTGAAGTTTTTGGTAGCCCTATAAATGGGCATTTTCTGAAGAATTTTTGTACTTAAGCCATGAGTGGCTTCCCATGTCATTGTAAATATCATTTTTCTTTCATTTTTCTTTTTTATAAATGACTCCATAACCCAACAACTAAGGCACTGGAACTACTTGTTCTTGGCATCTCACAGGGAGCATGCCATCCCCTGTGGAGCCAAATGTTATCACATGAACTTGTCAGAGTCCTGTGGGTTTGTGGTTTCTACCTAAGTCTGTAATTTTACCTTGGTCTCCCTGTTTCCCAGCCCACAACTAGTTGTCCGAATCCTCGATCATGCAGGACGAAACCATGAACACAAAGTGCATCTTTCCCAACAATCCATTTCAGGCTTGAAGCACAAGCAAAAAGAAGTTTTAATATTTCAACGACAGAGATCCATCAAGTGAATTGATCGACGACATTCGTTTTTCGGAAGGTCAAAATTTGCACGCAGATTAGCGTCGGAACAAATTCCCAAGATCAAAGGTAGAGAAAGATTAAATCTAGGCATCTCATTGGGATAGATCAGCATTGGAAATTTAGCACGGGAGTCAGGAGTTTGGAATATTGTTAAAGTTGTTTGTCAAAAGGTTGAAGTACCGAAGTTTGAAATCAGTGGGAGTTGTTCGATCCAGAGGGATGCGTGGCACCAGATCTGAAATGCGGAGAAAGTCTTTGCAGGAGACTTGGAATGACGAGTGCTTAGTGTTCCCAAAGTCACAAAGTGTGAAGTGGATCTGGGT
>SNQJ01S0037929.1:95735-129991 GCA_010110895.2 Picea sitchensis
TTCTCTTCTGAGTGACTGTAATCTTTTGTATTATTTTGTTTCAGAGATAAAGATTTATATTGTTGACTTGTTCTCAGTATTTTATTTACAAAGTTCTCTTAATATTATATCAAGCATAATCAGTGAAATACATGTTATTCTCTGTGTCTTGTATTGACTAATTTTTAGAGTTCTAAGTGGGATGTTTTCTTTAAATGATTTACAATGGGTTCAACATACATGGTTCCATGATAGTAATAAAGAATCTCCTAATCAGAAATCAAGAATGTGTAAGGGTTTTTGGTTACTATTGAACTCTTGGATTTGAGTGAATATTGTCAATATGTTTTCATGTATGCTATTGACCTCATATAAATGACCAATATGTTTTCTTTCTGATATTTTGTTATTCCTTAGTGCTAAGGATTGCCATGCCATTCCCACTGGAATTTGAGACATTTGTTCTCCATATTCCATCAATATTTCAATGTACCTGCAATGTGGGATAAAGGTGCCCACTAGAAAGGTTCGAGTTTGATGGTTTGTTTGGAGCTAGTTGTTATCTCTGACTTTTATTGATTCTTTAGCATTTGTTTATTTATCAATCATTGAAATATGACATTAGTGTTTGTATGAAAGGGTTGTTCCGAGGAAAATTTGAGAAACAAATCTCCATGATAGTTTGAGGGTTAATCCCTCTGCCCCAAGAGCCATCTTGAGGCCTAAAGTAGGGAGATTTCTCCAAAGCCTCCATAGGGTTCCTTGGAATTGTTCCCTTGCCAATAATAACCTGAGGAACAATAGAGTGTTTGAGGGAAGGGCCAACCAATTCTTCCTCTAGTATGGTATTCACATCATGGCGGGTCATAGGGAAGGTTTAAATGATCCTTCCTAAAGAATAAAATTTTCATTTAAGGGGAGCCAGAGGAAGGGCTAGTTGACCCTTTCTAAAGCATAGTATTTATATCAAAGGGGAGCTCAAAGAAGGGGTGACTAACCCTTCCTCAATATTCATATTCACATAGAGGTGGACCCCGTGGAAGGGACAACTAACCCTTCCTTGAGTATAGTGTTCATATTGAGGGGGATACCATGAAAGGGTCGGCCTACCCTTCCTTGATCTTAGCATTCTCATCAAGTGGAAGCCTAAGGAAGCATCAACCAACGATTCCTTATGCATATTTTTCATGTCAAGGGAGATCCCATAATATTCTCATCAAGGAGGGAGCCCGGGGAAGGGTCAACCAACCCCTCTTTGAGCATAGTATTTTCATTGAGGGGTATACTAGGGAAAATGCAATTGACCTTTTCTCGAGCATGGTATTCTCATTGAGGGGAATTTGGGGAAGGGTTTACCAAGCCTTCCTTGGGCATATCATTCTCATTTAAGAGGATCTTAGTCAAGGGTTAGCCAACCCTTCCCTTCGATTAATATTCCTAATTTTCCCCATCAATGTATAATTAATATTCTTGTTTTGTAAATTCTGCAACAAGGGTCAACAGATCTACAAATCTAATGATTGTATCTAGATCATAGAAAAATATGGGAAGTAAAACTATAAACCCTAGATTTATATGAAATGATTCATTCTTAAATTCATTTCATTCAACAAGGAAAGAAACAACTGGACAAAATAAATAAAAACCAAAACATCAATCTCATAAAATAATGAACAAATGTTTCATTACCTTAATGGAAAGCTTTTACAACACCTATGAGGAAGCTCCTTGAAGATGATTGTCTCCTTGGCCTCCTCCTTGGGAGGGTTCTTTTTTATTAGTGAATGTGTGATTTGTCTTAGCTCCATTCCTTTATGGATGAAAATGATGGTGAACGTGGCCAAAATATCTAGGAAAAGTTTGACAACACTTTGTTACTTTAAATGAATGGATGTATGGAAAATGGGAGAGTCCTCTTGAATTTATAAACAAAATAGTGGTTATCCTTGACATGGTCATGCAAATAAAATATTCTTGTTGATTGCATCAATTTTCAAGATTACTATAAAAGTTTTATTTTATTTTATTTAAATCTCACTACACACAAAATGGATCTCCATGTTTTATGCATAACACATTCGCTCCATTCAACCATTAATCTATTCATACCATTCAACCATTAAAAAATATTTGCACCATTCAACCATTCACACCCTTTAAAAAACATGCAAATTTGGTATTTCAAGATCGACGCTCCCTTCCTTTATATATGGTAGTGATAAAGTGTATCGTCCAAGTTTTTGATAAGTACACCAGAAAACGGTGCTCCCTTCATGCAACTACCCCAGTGACGATTGCAAAATGATGCTCCCAGATGGAAGAGGGAGTTCGACGCTCCCACAAAATGAATAACACAGCGCTGAAAAAATGACGACGCTCCTTCTGCCACCCGACCCTAGCGCTGAATTTGGAATCAGCGCTTCTTCTGCTGAGATTTGTTTCCCTCGATGACGACTAGCAATGATCTCACCTCAATCTCTCTCGTCGAGCTTTGATATCATTTGCTAACCTTAACCACCAAATCAAAAACTAACATGCAGCAAAAAACATTACAGAAAATAGATCACTCATAAAAAAAATAATACGAGAATTTAGGTGGCTCACCCAAAAGTTGGGCTACATCCACCCAGCAGAGGTATCGGTCTATATTGTTCAAAGTGTGAAGAATTACATCATGCTCACAGCTTACATCATGAATTTATAATCTTTCTCTCATAGTTTCAAGAGAATTTAGGTGGCTCACCCAAAAGTTGGGCTACATCCACCCAGCAGAGGTATCGGTCTATATTGTTCAAAGTGTGAAGAATTACATCATGCTCACAGCTTACATCATGAATTTATAATCTTTCTCTCATAGTTTCAAGAAATTGAATTCAATAATTACAAACCAAAGTCAAATCTATTTACAGTTGTTTGTTTCAACAACAACTAAATTTGAGGAAACAATCCATATCATTGCATAGGTTGTGGAAGAACGACCATCACCTAATCGACGCGTTGTTTTCACTGTTTAACAATTGGGAACACTAGATCAACCATATGTTTATTTTGTGAAGTTGCATTAACCGAAAATTCTTTTTTGATATTTGGTTACACAAAGATGGGAAAAAGTGGCACTCAAGCAAAAATTCTATTTTGAGACTGGGTTACATAAAGATGAGAAAAAGTGGCACTCAAGCAAGGATAAAACACAACATTGGAGAGGAAGAGGAGGTTGGAGTTTTTTGCAGTAGAGAGGCAGAAAGTGATCAGAGCATTGGAGAGGAAGAGGAGGTTGGAGTTTTTTGCAGTAGAGAGGCAGAAAGTGATCAGAGCATTGGAGAGGAAGAGGAGGTTGGAGTTTGTTTTGTAGTAGAGAGGTAGAAAGTGATTGGATCCCATGGTGGCAATATGTTTGCAGGGTATTGAGGAACTAGTTAGAGGATTCATCACCTTCATTGCAGATTTTGTTCTTCTCTCTTAGTTTAGGAATTTTTTTTCAATTAAAAAAAAAACTCTTCTCTTCTTGAGTGACTGTAATCTTTTGTATTATTTTGTTTAAGAGATAAAGATTTATATTGTTGACTTGTTCTTAGTATTTTATTTACAAAGTTCTCTGAATATTATATCAAGCATAATCAGTGAAATACTTGTTATTCTATGTGTCTTGTATTGACTAATATTTAGAGTTCTAAGTGGGATGTTTTCTTTAAATGATTTACAATGGGTTCATCATACATGATTGCATGTTAGTAATAAAGAATATTCTAATCAGAAATCAAGAATGTGTAAGGGTTTTTGGTTACTATTGAACTCTTGGATTTGGGTGAGTATTGTCAATATGTTTTCATGTATGCTATTGACCTCATATAAATGACCAATATGTTTTCTTTCTTATAAAAAATATTAAGGAATTCCACCCTCGTTAACATTTTTGATATTTTGTTATGCCTTAGTGACAAGGATTGCCATGCCATTTCCACTAGAATTTGAGACATTTCTTCTCCATCTTCCATCAATATTTTAATGTACCTGCAATGTGGGATAAAGGTGCCCACTTGAAAGGTCCAGGATTGATGGTTTTTTTGGAGCTAGTTGCTATCTCTGACTTTTATTGATTCTTTAGCATTTGTTTATTTATCAATAATTGAAATATGACATTAGTGTTTGTATGAAAGGGTTGTTCTAAGGAAAATCTGAGAAACAAATCTTCATGATAGTTTGAGGGTTACTCCCTCTGGCCCAAGAGCCAGCTTGAGGCCTAAAGTAGGGAGATTTCTCCAAAGCCTCCATAGGGTTCCTTGGAATTGTTCCCTCACCAATAGTAACCTGAGGAACAATAGAGTGTTTGAGGGAAGGGAAAACCAATTCTTCCTCTAATATGGTATTCACATCATGGGGGATCACAGGGAAGATTTAAATGATCCTTCCTAAAGCATAGAATTTTCATTGAAGGGGAGCCCAAGGAAGGGATAGTTGACCCTTCCTAAAGCATAGTATTTATATCAAAGGGGAGCTCAAAGAAGGGATGACTAACCCTTCCTCAAGATTGATATTCACATAGAGGTGGATCCCATGGAAGGGACAACTAACCCTTCCCTGAGTATAGTGTTCATATTGAGGGGGATACCATGAAAGGCTATGTCCCTAAATATGTCATTAGATTAGCATTTTTTTATGATTTACATGACAAATTTAAGGGAGTGGTTAACTATAAAACTAATAGTTCCTCGCTGCAATATGAAATTGTAAATTTAGGAATGCAGGATAACCCTCAAAACATTAATTTGGGAAAAGGGTGTACTCAACAAGAAATATCTGCAATTATTAAATTGTTTAAAGAATTCAAAGATGTATTTGCTTGGACATACGATGACTTAAAACATTTGATCCGAACATAATACAACATGTAATCCCCATGAAGCCTCAATCCCAACCATTTCAACATAAATTAAGGAAGATGCACCCTAAGTTAGAGCCCACAGTAAAAAAGGAATTGAATAAGTTGTTAACAACTAAGATCATGTTTTGTATCCGATACACCCAATGGGTGTCCAATTTAGTCCCAATAAGAAAAAATAATAGATAAATATGACAATGTGTCGATTTCTACAGCTTAAACCGAGCCTCTGATAAAGACAATTATCTTGTTCTGCCCATGGAACAGATCCTACAATAGGTATCTGGATCCGAAAGAATTTCATTATTAGATGGTTTTTCAGGATACACCTAGGTCCTAATGTATCCATCAGATCAGCTTAAAACTACATTCCAGACCCCTTGGAGCACCAATGCTTATCACAAAATGCCTTTTAGACTAATTAATGTTGGGGCCACATTCCAAAGGGCCATGTATATCGCTTTTCGGGGACTTATAAATCAATCAGTGGTTGTTTACTTAGATGATGTTACCATCTTTTCGAAGAACAAAAAATATTACTTATCTCACCTCAGGAGTGTGTTATAGCATTGTCGTAAGTATGGTATTTCATTAAACCCCAAGAAATCAATTTATGTTGTTGATCGAGGAAATTTACTTGGATTCATAGTATCAAAAGATGGAATGATGATAGATCCATAATGAATTCAATCCATAGACAATATTTCCCCTCCATTGTCTAGATAGGCCATGCAATATTTTCTTGGTAAAATAAATTTTGTCAGAAGTTTTGTTCCTAGTTTCTCCAAGATGGTTAGAACCCTGCAAAACATGATAAAAAAAGGACACTCTCTTTAGGTGGGGTTCACAAGAAAACATGGATTTTAATTCCATCAGAAAATCCATAACATAATATTCATCTTTGATGAGTCCTGACATTTCCAAAGACTTTACCCTCTATACATTCATGTTGGACAGATCATACATTGTTATACTCACCTAGAAAAACAATGATAATAATGAAATCCCCATTTCATTTATGAGTTCTTCCTTTAAAGGATAATAATTAAATTATCTTGCAGTCGATCAACAAGCATTTTCTATTTTTAAAGCGGTGAAACACTTTAGACATTATCTCTTGAAATCTAGAACTAAAGTCAGTGTTCCTTACCCCGCAATGAGAAATTTATTAGTTCAAAAAGAGATTGGGGAAAAGAGTGTTCACTGGATGACCTCTCTTCAAGAATATGATCTCGAAATTAAACCAACACAAATTTTTAGGGGTCAACGTCTTAAAAATTAGTGGTTGATTCAGTTAATCTACCTGACAATGAACTAGTAGTACCAGATGAGTCATTTCCTCATGAAACACAAATTTGTTGTGCATAAACCATCTTGAATTCCTGGTATAATGATATTAAGTTTTATTTGACACATGGAACCACCCATAAAAATATTAATCCCAAAAACAAAATAGAACTAAGAATCATAGATGCACCTTTTCAATTAATTAATGATGTGCTTTTCAAAATTTCTTTTTGATGGTGTATTTCTACGTTGCCTAGAAAAGGAAGAATTTGAAAAGGTGTTGACTGAATTACATTAAGGTGATGCCAGAGGTCACTTTGGCGGTGAAAAAACCACTCATAGATTCCTTAGAGTTGGGTACTATTGGCCCATGATGTTTAAATGTGCTCATGCCATGGCCCACAAATGCACAATATGTCAAAAGGTTGCAGGATGAGTCAAGAAATCCACATTCCCTTTGCAACCCATTACAATTGATACACCATTCCAACAATGGGGTCTGGATATCATAGGGCCAATTAACCCAGCCTCTTCACAATAGTACAAGTACATTATCACGACAACATATTACTTTACCAGGTGGTCTAAAGTTGTTCCTTTAAGAGTAGTCAACACTAATCAGGTGATTTCATTCTTGAACTCTCATATCATCACATGTTTTGGGATACCAGAATGTCTAGTTTTTTACAATGCTTGTTATTTTTCCTCATTGGACATGAATGCCTATTCTTTAGAAAAAGGAATCAAGTTAAAATATTATGCCAACTATTACCCCCAAGGCAATGGCCTGGTTGAATCAACGAACAAAAATTTGATTAAAATCTTCAAAAAAATAGTGTCGAATAATCATAAAAATTGGCACATTGCCATGTATAATGCACTATGGTATGACAGGGTCACCCCACAAGCATCCATTGGTAATTCCCCTTTCTTCCTTGTTTACAGAATAGAATCTATCCTTCCTCCCAATGTCCTATTAATATCACTTCAATTATCTCAAAAGGTTCAGGAGGAAGAATGCCCTTCCTTGGAAAGTCGAATAAACACTTTACTTAAACTTGAAGAAACCAGAATGCAAGCTAAAAAAAAATTAGATCAGCATCAACAAATTGTTAACCTCTGGGTTGACACAAGTTCATCCTATGATAGAAACTTCAACGTAGGATATCTAGTCCTCAGGTGGGATAAAGCACATGAGGATAAAGGGGAACACACCAAGTTTCAAAATATATGGTTGGGACCATTCATTATTGTAGAAAAATTGGGTCCTAGCTCCTTTCGTCTGCAAAACTTAGAAGGGAAACTAGACACTTTGCCAGTGAATGGACAGGCCCTCAAAAATTATTTTTCTTTATAAAATAAGATCAAACACTCTATAAATATTTCATGTATAGTACAATTTTTTTTTCTTTTGATTGTTGTGTTTACAATTTTCTATTTTTTCTGTCTGATTGAATTATTTATGATCCAAGAACAATTGTCAAAGGGAATGTTCATTGAGAGACTTATAATTGGAAAGCAATTTGAAACAGTTCAAATAGTTTTTGATACTAAGGTTCAACTTAGATATTTGTTTTATAAGTCAGTTGAGTACTATGAAATCCTAAACGATATTTTTCAGAGTATTACCATTGAAACATGTCGAGATCTTTAGGAATTACGATTATCTTTAGACTTTTTACACTGTCTATGTTCTTAAAAGATCGTTTTTAAGTTCTTCCCCATTCTATAGATGATTTATTAACTGAAATATAAAACATCTAAACCATGATAAAACTTTGAGTTCTAGAAGCAAATAAATAGTGATTGGTAATATACTTTTCCTATAATCAATCTTCGGTATCACCCCACTCTCTTTGTCATTTAAAAAATCTCTAAATTATATCATTATAAATGGCGTAAGAGGGTTGAAAACAATTAAGTGTGGGAAATATGTGTAAACCCACTGGGGTACTGAATAGGCCTGCTGGCAGTGAAGCAATGTCAAGTTTAAGAGATAGCAGGTATGTGCTTATAAGTTAACTTTCTACGGGAGTATATATCATGAATAGAAAACTATTGGATGGGATTAAAGTACTTGAGTGGATTAAATGGCATCCATGCCGAGGCTATAAACGCCTACTAGAAGTATTGGCTCTGTCGACGGTATTGAATTCATTTTTATAAACATCGTTTCCCTTCGATCAAAACACACCTTTAGGTTATAATCCTCTGTAAAAGTATTTTTTCTTCTTTTTTGATTATAATCATGGTAATATTTTATAAATATGAGAAAATATTAATATTGTGTGATCTTAAAGTGGATTTGTTTCAAAGAAGCTTAAAACTATATCCAAGTCTTATTCTTCTTCCCTGAGATGAAAGTTTGACATTTAAGAGATAACTTCTTCACCCAGTGATTCGCCATTGTTGGCAGCCCAACTACCATCTCGTTTTGTGTCTCATTGACTTTTGAAATACAAAATTATTTCTTATGTTCACTACATAGTATGTCTATACACATTAGATTGATTGTGTTTCTTGTGTACAAAGGTATGAGTATTAGTGGTAATCAATCTTGTTGGGATTTATATTGTTTGTGTGATTATGTAGGTGTCATTTACTATCATGTCCTCTCTCTTCAGTTTCATGATTATAAAGCATAAAATTGAAGTCCCTTTTTCGTATAGAATGTTGACAGAACTCTTATGGTAATCTCCCTTTGCATGAGTTAAAGGTGATTGCTTGTTTTATTTAATTAAAGGTCTAAATCAAAAGGTTATTGAACTATGTTTTATTGGAATCCATATGAATTATGTTAAAAAACTAAACTCGATATGAAATATGTGAGATCGATTTAATTAAATCAAGCCTAAAACTATAACCTAGTTAAAACTCTTGGTGAAGCTTGGTTCTATTAAAACCTCCCATCTTGAAATGACCTAAATGAAACTCCTGACACTTACCACTATCATATCGAAATACAACATTAAGTAATGCTCACTTAATGGACTGATTGATCAATTGTCTTGTGAATTATTACCCTACAAAGGTATTGATGTCCTCCATTTCGGGTTAGTTATTCGTGGAAAGTAGCGAGGGTTCCATGAGTTTAGTGGCTTTGAACATTTTTGTCCTCTGGTTTTTTGGAGATAATAAAAAATCAAAGTGGGAAATAATGGTAGCACCTCCTCAATTCCTTAACGTTGATTTATCATCAGGTAGTTAGATCGGTCTCTTCAACTATTTATGGGGTTGGTTTGTTGCAAGCATAGGGTTATCCTTTTGATGAACACTATTTTTGTGTTTTCTGGTTCACCTCCTACGATATCATGGCTCCTATAGTAAGAATAGAGTTGAATGGCTCACAAAATTTGTTGTCTTATGACGACGCGATGGACATCCTGGTTTAGTTCGGTTGGGTGAATTTTATCCAATCATTCAATGATTTTAACCTAGAAGTTGCCAGGATGTTTTCCAAGACATTCGATGGAACCAGAGCCAAAATAGGATACATTCAGTTACAGGTTACCAAAGAATTCATAGCTAAGGTGACCGGTTTGTCTCAGGAGGCAGTCTATGTTGGTGTCTAGGAAATTACACTACCATGTAAAAGGTATGTTGATAGAACTGTTTAAAACCTGTTGGCATGGTTTATTGTTGATCATAAAGAAATTTATCACCTTTGAAGGATGCTACAGATTAGTGTTATTGTTCCACATACATATGTTAATGGTGTTTCAAGGATTTAGTTTGAACTTGCCCTTTTACTTTCTTAAAAGCCTACGAAAGATGTCAAAGTTTTATCAAAGGTCGAACCCCAACCCTGAGTCTAGATTATTTAACCATGGTCTAATTCGCATGTTGGTCGATTTCCATTTCATTAGAACAAGGGAAACTTGGCAAGGTTTTCTAGTAAGGAATGGATTCCTACCTCTGCAATTTGATCCTGCCCCCAACTTAACACGGGGTGTTGAGGAACCTGTTTCTCCAAAAACGTTGTCTCATTCACTCCATAATTTTCGAATCGAAGTTCAAATCCAAAATGATTCTGTCATTTCTCCCGGTGGTCAAACTGAGGTTTTTTCTATGACGCGAATGGAATCCAAAAAACATTAATTTATGTCGAAGAAACCTTTAGAATAGGTCCTTAGTCGTTTGAGAAATGAGTAGTTAAATGTTGTCAGTCATTCACAACCTCTGATACCAATGGTCAATGGGAAATTTAAAGGGAAGAGAAAACAAATTAGGCAAGAGGTCTATGATGTTGATTTTAAAAACAAAAGAAGTGGTTGAATCCCATCAAGAATGACAAGGAACAAACATAAACAAAAGGGTAATCATGTTCCAACCATTATAATATAAGATTTAAACTCTGTCGAGAGTGTAAGCCCAAACTCAGCAAGGGATGGTCATTCACGGTATGATTTTGTTTCAAACTTACCTCTGTTCCTTCAAAACTATTAGGGATTCGCAGGAATCCAGACCGATTTAAAGGATATGATGGCACAGGAAAAGAACCCAGATTCAGACTACAAGTAATTGCTCCCAAATATGGAACTTGTATGTTGTGATGAATGTTTAGCATGGATTCAAAGATACTACAAAGACATCCCATACTTGAAAATGTGCCTTAACCAAACATTGATGCAAAATAGAGATCTTGCAAGAGAAAATCGGGATTTGAGATCTGAATTGAAATGAGCTCTTCCCTAGGCAAACAAAATATTTAGAAAATCTGGGGATATCATCATTAAAAAAATCAACTAATATCAATGTTGTTATGAGTTCAAAGATGCACGATTCTTCTTTTTCAAATGTTTAATTTGGTAAATAAATCTTTTGTTTATTTTTATTTTTGATTGGTTTGTTAAAGCATGAGTTTTTACATTGTTTTTAGACTAGCTACAGAATCAAAGATTATGTAGCTTGTCTTAAATTAGTGTATGAGATTTTTAATTAGATTTTTATTTTATTTTTCAGGCCTCAAGAAAGAACATGAAATATATCCTATACATGGATGGATCATTGGAGGATCATGAAGTATTTTTGATTTGAAATTAGTTTCTGTTTCAAACAATGAAGAAAGTATTTTTGAAAATTGTTATAACAAACTTTTTCTCAGTTGTTATAAACATTATTGTTATAAACTCAAGTTAGGATTTGGTTTTAAGATACTCTATTTTGGAAGATCTATTTGTATCCAGTGGATGTGGGAAGTAGATCAGTTTAGTGTTTAAATACTCTGTCTAGATTTGATATGAAGGGATTGGAATTCTGGAGAATGGACTACAGTTGATTTTAAAGAAGGATATGAATGGACATTTTTCTAAATGGATTTTGTCTTAACAATAAAGTGTTTTAGTATGAGTCATTCATATTTATTTTCATATTCTTATAAATCTCAAGATATGTGTTAATCTAATTATCTTTGATATTTTTGTCATTGCATACCTTGATGTCTTTCCCTTTTGTTCATATAATAGTCTCTTATTCCAGTTTATTATGATTTGTATGACATAGCATTTATAAGACAAATATCTCAATGTTTTGAGTTAATTCATATCTTTTGAATTTTTTATAACCAATTAGAGTAATTGGAGTTTTTTCCCTCTCTTTATATTGATTCATAAATGTCATATGGTATCATATCAAATATTGTCTTTATGTCACCTGCAAATAACATATTGAATGTTTTAGTTACCTGAATTTCTTTGGGTAAGATCACTAATCATGCTACTTTGTAATTTGATTTCCATAGATTTCTCTTTGGAAAATAGGTTGTTGGAGCATATCTCACATAGGAAGACATAATTACAGTTCGATTTTGGTTGTTGATCAATAATAGGTTAGTTTGTCTTTTATTAGTTTAGTTTTTTTATTTTTATCGATGAATGAGAATTACCATTTAAACTTAAACTTCTTTTCCCATTTAAGTTACATTATTAGAATTTGCATTCATTCCTTTTCTTTTGTGTGAATTTTCTTTAATTAAATTAGTAATTAGTCTTGTATGTTGATCTGGTACTTAAATTTTGTTCAAGAATTAGTTTCACAAGGCTATATACAAACCGTGTATATGTATATATATTGTAGATTGATGTACACAAATGCCTTTAGTATGTGTATATCTAATCTAAATATAATGTACATAGTAGATAATGAAGTTACTTATATTATTTTATAATTTAGATTAGATCCCTATATCGTCCAACGTAGTCATTAAACCTGTCAGGGTGAGTCATCCCAAACAACTTAGGTTACCTAGAAAAATTTGGACCGGTCTTACCCTCACAGTTGATGGTGTGGTCACATATGCCCATCAATAGGGTGTTTCCGTGTTCGAGTTACACTAGCACCAGTAAGTTTCTCTAGTGTCGATTGGCGTAATTGTTCTTCTTTCCAGTTAGTTGTTTTCTTTATTTTCCGTTAGAAACTTTTTATTGTGTGCTATGTGTTTTGCACTAGCTTAACATTAGAGTGTTGGTTGATCATTTCAGAAGGTGGAAGATCAACAACTCTGGTGTTCACGTAGACTTTAGGGCCTTCCCTAGTTACTTTGGAGCCACCTCTTCCACCGTTGAGACACATGCTAGATCAATAGGGTTCATTTGAAGCGATCAAGCCACAAGAAACTGTACCTGAGCAGACTACTAGAGAATAATTTCCTACACCAGAGAAGTCCACCATTTCTAACCTCAAAGTTGAAGGCTTGAGGCCCACAAAACCTCTCATCACTAACTTATCAACGTCGCTTCTTATTCAGATAGTCCCTCCTGAGGTGACTTCACCTGAATGTCAGTTTGTTAGATGAGAAACGATGGAAGAAACTAGTGCTACCTCTTCTGGCAATCCTCATTCTCCCATCTTAGTTGTCGCGGGAGGGGGTGTCATGCCTCCTCCCCCACCTCCACCTATTAGGACTATGGTTGTCCAAACACCCACAACTTCGAGTAGTGGTAGAGTTCCCTCAACAAATATGACCATTGTTCCCCCTATTCAGAGCGTGTCTGGTGCCCTCTTTTCGTATGGGATGTCAATTTTTGACTTTAGCTCGACCTTAATCTACTCTACTCTACAGAATATTTCTCTGGGGGAAGGGATCTCTAATGATCCCTTACAAGGATATTTCCCAGGCACCACTAGCCCATTTAATTCTATCCCTTATGGTGGGGGTCATATCCCTCCTCCGTCCCCTTTACTCGAAGATGCTTTCCAATAGCCAATAGGGCTTACCACCAGCTCCAGCTTGTTCAGTGGGGGGAGTCATGGGCCTCAATCCTATATGAATCTGGTAGGGTCTATGCCTTTTTATTTTCTCAGTGTGTTTGGAAATAATGCTTTCTCATCGTCTTTTTTCTCAGCAGGGGGAAACCCCATCTTTGGTCAACCAAACCCTATGCAACGCTTCATTCCTTCACAGGGAGCGATGATAGGAGTTTACTCCTAACAAGTTATTGGAAATACCTGGCATGATTTGTTTCCTTCACAAGTTATGTCAATTAGGGGAAACCCATCCCACACTTAATGGAACCCCGGGCAGGGTTCAATACCTTTGCCAGGAGGGTCATCTAGTAGTATCCTCAACCAAGGTCCTTGGACTACACTGCAGAGAGAAATCCCTACACAAGGTATGTCATCCAACTACGTGACTCATTCGAAGATGTAGAATCAAGTGCAAACTCCTTTTACTAGGAAGGGTCACCATGGTTTCTACCAAAACCTTGGCCAATAGGCAAAATTTTCCTGGCAACTTGGTGTCAGTCAAATTGTAGGCTCCTCTTTTCATTTGAATCCACCACAACCTAGACTACCTTTCCTAGAAACTCTAAATTTTGGCCCCCTGTTGGCACAGGCGCAGACCCAAAGTTTATCTCTAACAGCGCGCCAACAAGCCCTAACTACTAGCCCTTTCGGAAACACCTGTGAAGTAGATGCAATCTCACCTGAAGTACCAATAGGGGGTTGCAAGACACAGATGTCTACAACAAAAGGAAATGAAAAGTGGATTCAGGGAAACAACACACAAAAACCAAGATATTCTTTACCCTTCCTAATCTTACTTTGCAAGTTATATCTCTGATCTAACACGATAATGCAGTAATAATATATCAGATGGAAAATGACACAACATCAATAAAAAAGAAAAACAAGATATACGTGGTTCACCCTCTCCCTAGAGCTATGTCCACAGAACTATGTTTCTTGATATATTATATGAAAGCATATAGTTCTATCTGCACACTTAGCTTGCATATCTCTCTCTTCTTCTCTATTTCTCTTCCCTCCTTCCGCACCTAGCTGTAGGGTTTATGAAGATTCACAATATAGACTCAATATTTCTTTCAACAACAGTAATCAACAATGAAAAACAACCATAGTATCAATTAACCAACTTAGAACAAACCCTCCAAGGTCTTCTAGACCTTTATTTATACATTACATGGCAAAGTCTAGGTGTCAAAATCCTAGATCCAAAACCCTAGGTCCACTTGAACTGTGATTTAAGCGCTTCTCCAGCATGTCTTTCCTTCTTTTCCACGAGGTGCTCCAAAGCACTCATTGATGTCTTCTTCCGCTTGCTGATTTTTCCACAATCTTTTTTCCTTACTGCTTTATCTTCCTTGATCTTCTCTTCCAATGGTTATCTTTTCCTTTATTTTCTCCTTCTTTTCTCACTTCGACCCTTCCTTGGTTTATGTGCCTTTCACACAGTTCATACTTCACCATTATTGCTTAATCTCCACTTCCTTACATAACCAAGGGCCAACAGGCCCCCAACACTCACATGTGACTCGTCCTGAGTCACTGCGAGAATGATCCTTCCAATTTTACTTTGACTTCATACTACGCGAAGCAACCTGTTCTTTCTTCTCTGTCCCTCCCTATCTTGTGTGGAATGTATTTTCTATGTATGGTACCTAGTTTCATACTTCACCATTATTCCTTAATCTCCACTTCCTTACATAACCAAGGGCCAACAAGCCCCCAACACTCACATGTGACTCGTCCTGAGTCACTACAAGAATGATCCTTCATATTTTACTTTGACTGCATACTACACGAAGCAGCCTGTACTTTCTTCTATGTCCCTCCCTATCTTGTGCAAAATGTCTTTTCTGTGTCTACTACCCAATTTCAACTGCACCTGGTACCTAGAACCTTCTTCCTTATGCTTTTACTAAGAGTTGTGAGGCAGATGGTTGTCATAGTACAACTTCAACCAACTCCCATTTACCAAACCTTCTTTCCATTCTCCATTAAGGGTCTTCAACTGCACAACTCCTTCTTTTGTAACATAGGCAACCTCATATGGCCCTAGCCAATGTGTCCTGAGCTTCCGTGGATGATTCATGAACTTGTTGTCATATAACAATACCAAATCTCCCTACTTAAATGCTTTCCTCCTGATATGTTTGTCATGGTAATCCTTTTCTCTTTCTTTTTGTACTTGCTGATGAAATCCTATAATAAACCTGTCTTCTTCTAGTTCCAACAACTGCGCAATCCTGTATTGAACAACGCTAATGTCATCCATACCTGTGAATGCTGCAATTCTTAAAATAGAAACCAATTTGTATTCCATAAGAACTACTGCTTCCAAGCCATATACCAACTTAAATGGAGTTTGTGTTGTTAACTTCTTGCAAGTAGTTCTATAAGCCCATAATATTGTTGGAATTCTTAAATCCCAATCATCTATGTTGACACTACAAATCTTAGTCAGTGTTGTCTCCAAGATCTTATTGAAAGCCTCGACTGTACCATTCACCTGCGGGTGGTATGGAGTGCTCTTCTGATGATGAACTTCAAATTCCTGAGTCAAGGCTTCAAATTTTTTTTTGATTAAGTGTGTAACTTGATCACTCATGAGCATCTTCAGGAATCCAAACTTGGTTATAATATCCTCAAAAATGAACTGTGCAGCTGTAGCTACACCATAGTCCTTAACTTCTCTTGCTTCTTCCCATCTGGTCAAATACTTTGTCACGGTGATAATATATCTAGATCCTGTGCGCCTTCTTGGTGAGTTAATAGGTCCCACAAAGTTAATGGCCCATTTTTCGAATACTTGTAGTGTTAATTCTAGTTCTAAAGGCATCTCATCCCTTCGAGAAGGATTTCCTACTCTTTGACACATATCACAGGCTTTGTAGTATTCCTTAGCATCCTTATGTAAAGTAGGCCTCCAAAGGCCATCTATGATAATCTTCTGCATTGTTTCTTTCCCTACATAATGTCCTCCAGCAATGCCTTCATGCGCTTTTGCAATAATCAATGGTCTTTTTGCCTCCATAACACATCTCCTCAAGATCTCATCGGGTCCCATCTTATACAACTATCCAACTATGAGTTGAAATTCATATGCACGGACAACCAACAGTTTCTTATGAATGACTATATACTCGTGAGGTGCCATTCTTGTGGACAAGAACTAAACTATCTCAGTGAAGTGATCATCGAATTTTTCAATGACCAACAACTGTGCATCTGGTAGTGTATCTTCCAGAATGGTAGGTTCCTCTCCATGTTCCAACCTAGATAAGTNTTGTACAACCTTTTCATCTTTAATCAAATTGATACAGGTATATAAAAAGTCCATGAGATTGCTTAGTTATTTTCCTTGTCTAGCAGACTGATCAAATGTTGGTGGAATTTCACATTCCCTTACTTCTGGTTGTGCCTTAAATGAAGAAGCTTGTCCTTCTACAAATTCTTTCCTTTCTTCTTCAAAAGTATGCCTCTCTCTCCTTGGATCAAATAGTTGTTCCTTCTCTGCAGCTCTTCTGATCGCTGATCTGTCTGCAGTAGTTCCTTGAGTCACTCTATCTTCTCCTGTAGCAGTGCCTCCTCTAGTAATAACAATGACTCTGGGGTCCTCACCGCGAGGTTCTACTGATATCAATTGGACTTGTTGGTTTCCTCCTTGTCTCTCCTGGAGTTTGGCTAACAATACTGGACAATCTTCAATGACATGATCAAATGCGTTACAACAGTTGCAAGTGGTACAAGGGTTTTTAAAATCCCTTGCAAAATGTCCTAGTTGTGCACAGTTATAACAAATTATTTTTCCTCTTCCTCGACCCATTCCTCCTCCTCATCCTCTTCCTCTGAATCCACTGCAAGGGTTGAACTTTCCTCTACCTAGGGAGCTGAACTACACATTTTTTCCTTCTTGTTGTACTTCTCCTTGAATTCTATATGTATCCCTTGATCTTTCATTCATGAGATCATAAGCCCTACAATCCTTCTCATCAGGCCCACATACTTGCAAAATGTACAACATATATTGGTAGGTGTCTGGACATATTTTTTCATACAATAACATTCACCGGGGCGATGTCTATTTCTACATACCTCGCACCAAGGTACAATAGCCTACTTCAAAGGACTAGGTGCTTCAGAGGACATGTATTCATGAAATAGGGGACAATTCTCTTTGACATGACCCTCTGATTTACATCTGATACATCATATATCTTCTCTTTTCTCTTTTCCCTTATCCTTCTTCATATCTTCAACCTGTAAAGATAAACTAGTTAATTGATTCAAGATTTGGCTCATACCTGGGCTAGCTTATCCTACAGGGGTTTCTTCTAGTTTCATGGCAATCTCCAATGCTTTAGCCTACGAAGTGAATTTCTGTTGCATCAGAGGAACTCTGATATGTGGCAAGAGGGCATCGATGAACCATTCTTTGTTCTATTCATCTGGGATCTGGAAACTTAAATGACCTATCAGGGTCTTAAATCTCTGATCAAACTTCCAAACAGGTTCGGTTACCTTCTGCTTGATTTATTTCATCTATGTAATGCATTGTGACTCTGACTTAGGTTTCTTGAATTCCACACTCAATGCAGTCTTAATGTCATTCATCGGTTTAGTTTATCCAGGTCCTAAAGAAAACTTCATATACCAGTTCAGAGAAAGATCCCTCAAGGTAGTACTAAACTGATTTCTCTTAAAAAATTCGTCAGTGACTTGCTTGATGCTCCATACAACTTCACATTAGAACCAGTGTTGATCAGGATCTTCAGATCCATATCCTTTGAAAATGGGTAACCTCATCTCAAATTCCATAGATCTTCCTTGGTTTTTCGACTGAGTATGTACCAAATTGCTTGTAACAGTATTCTGATGGCTCTAACTACTTTGGTTACTCTGGTTACTTAATGCTTCTAAAACAACAAGAGGATTAATAATACTTACTTCGACAGTAGGTGCAGTGCCTGAAGTTTCTAGCTCTCCTCAGTGAAATTCTTTAGATCCTACTTCCTCTGTTCTTGCGGACTCTGAATGCTCCTGATCTATTAGATCTACTTCTTCTCCACTATAGAATCCCTCATCTCTGTATTTTTTATTAAATACGTTCTCAAGAGGAACCTCTTTTAATGATCTTCCACTGTGCATGTGTCTAGCCTCTGTGTCATTGTCACTGTCTTAATTCTTGAACATTAGCTTCATTGTATCTTTAGGATATTCTTCTCATGCAATAACATCTTAATCCTGATCTTCAAGAAGTGTAGGAACTTCCCTCTAGGTCCCTTAAAGAAGTACCTCTCTGCTTGACTATATGATTTGACTCTGTTGATGGAAAAATCAATAATGTACCCTCCAATAATGCTATCAAACCAGAGATCCACTGCTCTAGACACAGCGTTATCAACTCTCTTGACCTTCTTGATAAACTTCGTTGTCCAAACCACAAGTGGTCTAGATCTGATCTCAAACTGGGTATCTACTAATCTAGCTAACCACTCATATAACTCTTTATGAATTCCCCCAAAGAAAATCTTGTGTATGTTGGTGAATACGTACATTCCCAACCAATATTTTGTACTAATGCTAGGATTCTTGTTCTGGGCTTCAGTGAAGTCCTTCTCTTGTTCTTCTATCCACTTCTAAATTTCTGTCTTTGATGGAAACCACCTTGACATTCCCTCAAGAAGATCCCGATCCCGGAAATAGAACCATTTGTTGGCATAGGGGAAAACCTAGGGTTCATCTCTAATAGTGCACCAACAAGACCTAACTATTGTCCCTTTCGACAACACCTACGAAGCAGATGTAGTCTCACCCAAAGTAGCAATAGGGGATTGCAGGACACATGTGTCTACAACCAGAGGAAATGCAAAGTGGATCCAGGGCAACAACACACATCAACCAAGATATTCTTTACCCTTCCTAATCTTACTTCGCAAGTTATATCTCTAATCTAACACGATAATGCAATAAAAGTATATCAGATGGAAAATAACACAACATCAATCACAAAGAACAACAATATATACGTGTTTCACCCTCTCCCTAGGGCTATGTCCACAGAACTGTGTTTCTTGATATATTATATGAAAACATACATTTCTATCTGCGCACTTAGATTGCAAATCTCTCTCTTCTTCTCTCTTTCTCTTCCCTCCTCACGCACCCAGCTACAGGGTTGATCTTCACACCCAGCTAAAGATTCACAATATAGACTCAATATTGCTCTCAACAACAGTAATCAACAATTAACAACAACCATAGTATCAATGAAGCAACTTAGAACGAACCCTCCCAGGTCTTCTAGACCTTTATTTATACATTACATGGAAAATTCTAGGTGTCAAAACCCTAGGTGCCAAAACCCTAGGTCCACTTGACCCGTTCTTTAAGGGCTTCGCCAACCTGTCTTTTATTCTTTTCCATGAGGTTCTCCAAAGCACTCGTTGATGTCTTCTTTCGCTTGTTGATTTTTCCATGATCTGTTTTCCTTACTAATTTATTTTCCTCGATCATCTCTTCCAACAGATAGATTTTCCTTTCTTTTCTCCTTATTTTATCACTTTGACCCTTCCTTGGTTTACGTGCCTTCCACCAGTTCATACTGCATCATTCTTCCTTAATATTCACTTCCTTACATAACCTAGGGCCAACACCCCCCATGCCGACTAAGTTTCCCTCGAACATCCCTAAGTTTGAAGGCAAGCCTGGTGAAGATCTAGGTGATCATGTTACGACATTTCATTTATGGTGCTCATCCAGCTCGTTAAAGGATGACTCCGTTCAGTTGAGTTTGTTTCAACACACTCTTAAAAGGGTGCCACAAAATGGTATATCGATATCGACTAATAACATGGATATGGTTTTCTTAAACCATTTCCAGTTACCAATAATATACGATGTCAACATTGAGTTGTTGGTCAACTTTGAGAAAAAAAAGTTGTCCATATCTTGGATCACATCCGAGAATGGCCTTGATGAAAGAGCTTGATAAAATTTACGGTCCCTCCCACATTTTTTCTTGAGTGGCTCCTAAATTCATTGGTTCCTTCTGTATCCAAAGACGTTGTGACATCCAAGGTTTTTCCTGAAGAAGAAGCTATCATGAGAGCCCAACAAATGGAGTTGATTTACTCTCAATCCGATATGTTGTATGAGATCCTGTCGGATGCACCATACTCGACTTTCGACAAGACCAAACAGAAGTTTGGGTCTCACGCTGATGGCATAGTAGGCTCAACACAAAGAAATCTCACTAATCAGTTGAATAATTGGTTACAACATTTATTGATTCAATAGACTGTGTCCAACCAAACTCCTAGTTCGACTACCCCCACAACCCAAACGTCGGTTATACACAGTGTGCAATTGACGTATCCCAAGGGTAACTAGAAATCCGAGGGAAAGAAAAAATCTAAAATCAAGAAGCGTAAGGGGGATAAGAAGGCTGTGAATAATGATGGAGAGGGAAAAAATGAAAAGAGGAAGGTGAAGTTTTCGTTTAAGCTTTGCACGGATGACCACTTGACTCATCAATGCCCTCGGCTTGAGGAATCCCAAAAACTATTGGCACAACAAAATCTTGTCATGTTAACCAACCCTTTTCCATAAGAGAAAAATATAGATCAAGCTTCCTAATCCACGAATGTGCCTGGGGGGAATTAGGGAGCCCCTGTGCCCAATGCTAATAATGGAGCCATAGACATTTATATGATGAGCTCTAATTCTCATCTTCAGGCCATGGCTCATAATTATGGAATGCCAGAATCTTTTAAGAAAGGAAAAGAAGCCTCCAACCTGCTGCCTCATCTTCAAATTGAGAATACCATGGGGAAATTATGAATCGCATCCCTAAGGGTGCATTTAAGAAGGCTTCTCACAACCCAAATGCAAGGGTTGCTCAGAATTACTCCATCATGGAGGATTTGGAAAAAAATGCTTGTGCAAATTCTGCTTTGGAAGTCCTCCAGAGTTGCCCCTCACAGAGGAAATAATTGTTGTCTTCCTTGGGAGCGACCGAGACTACTAAATTGAGAATGATTGTATTTGACCCTACATATTATAAACCTAATCTTCCTCACCATGTCTCTTTTCAAATAGTAGTGGTGTATTCCATGAAATCGTTGACAAGGAAAATTTTCCATACGATAGTTGATGAGGGTGCCTCGACTTGCATGATATCATTGGCATGTTGGAAGGCCATTAGCCAACAGGAGTTATCTCCGTCACCCACAATGTTAACCTATTTTTAAGGTCGATCGTTTATACCACATGGCATAATTCCTTCCTTCCCCATGCAGTTGGAATGAAAACTTGTGTGTGTCGAGGCAGAAGTAGTCGATGCACCTCTCGACTACAACCTTTTGTTAGGGTGGAGTTGGACATACCCTATGACAATGGTTGTATCCACCATTTTTCATGTCTTATGTTTTCCTCATGAAGGTCGAATCATAACAGTTGATCATTTATCCTTCTCTCATCCTGACCCTTCATCGGGGGAATCCACAGTCCCAATGATTGAAAAACCGCAACCAGGTACCGTTAACTTAGGTGTCGGATTGTTTCCATATTTAATGGGGACTTTTTATTATCCGCCACATACCAATGATGTCAAGTTTATTTCTAATATTTCCAACGAGCCGAAGGCTGCAATATTTCAATTTTCTTATTTTATAATGAGTTACTTTAAAAAGTCGTGGATTTTACCTTCCTTGTCGGCTTCAATGGAAGGGGTAGGGCACCCTGGAATGGCTATGCCCTTATTCAGTGTTGAGGTTGTGTACAATATTTTTGAGAAAACCTTGGCCAACCCTCATTTGGCTCCCCCATAGGAGCTAGATATTGTTCTCAAGAATATTTGGGCTAAAGACTCTCTTTCCATTCACGATCCTTTGGAATTAGTCTTTCCCTCTGATGAGGTGATTTTGGAGGCAATGACTGGGCTGGATAGACCTTGGGACGATGTTCACCATAGATCTTATTTTTTACCTGAGTTGAGGAGAGCAGAAGAAGGAGAGTTCACTACGACCATGAATGGATATGCTCCTTGTCCTATTAACCCTCTGGCCACACACATAATCTATGCCAAGGGAAACATGGAAATTATAGCTAAAACTATTCCTATCGACATATCTAGAACCCCTGACATTCAGATTTATACTAAATTGTTTAAAGAGTTTCACGACATTTTTTCCTGGCCTTATGAGGATATGCCAGGAATTGACCCACACATAGTTGAACATGAGATCACAACTTACCCTGATGTTAAGTCTTTCCAACAGAAGCTTCACCCAATCAATCCTCGCAATGTAGCAACGATCAAGGTTGAGGTAGAGAAAATCATCAAGGTTGGTTTCATCTATCCAGTGCAATTGAGGAAATGGGTGTCGAACCCTATTCCTGTCAATAAAAAACAAGGTATGATCTGTGTGTTTATGGACTTTCGTGATTTGAATAAATCTTGCTCGAAAGATAATTTTCAGACCCAATTCATTGACTAGATTGTCGATGAATGTGAGGGTTGTGAGGTATTTTCTTTTATGGAAAGTTTTTTCGGGTACAACCAGATTCAGATCAATCTCGAGGTCAAAAATAAAACAACGTTTATATATCCTTGGGGTACATTCACATACAGGAAAATGCCTTTTGGCCTTAAGAATGATGGAGCCACTTTTTAATGGGCCATGTCGTTTTCCTTCCATGACCTCAAACACATAGTCAAGGCATATCTTGATGATCAAGCATCACGTTTTTGTAAGAGATATGATCATCCCACCCATTTACGACTTATCTTTGAGAGGTTTCACTACTATCGGATTCACCTTAATCTGAATAAGTGTAGTTTTTGTGTAACATTGGGTCTCTTGTTAGGTTTTATCGTGTTGACTAAAGGGATCATGGTCGATCCTTTGAAGGTTGAGGCAATTGTTGAATTTCCTCCCCCGCGCACAATCCCCTAGCTTCAAATTCTATAGGGGAAAGCCAACTTTCTTCGACCTTTTCTAGCAAACTATGACAATATTACTAAAGGGTTTATGCGTCTCTTGAAGAAAGGGGTCCCATTTTGTTGGGATGAAGTGGCTCAATGCTCTTTCAAAGAGTTTATCTGACTTCTTCCCCTCTCCTCATTCCTCTAGATTATGGCAAGGACTTCTTGTTGTATTTGGCTACCAAAGAGTCTACTATTGGCATGGTCTTGGTCCAAGAGGAAGACATGATCGAAGACCATGTTATCTAATATCTTAGCTAAGGCTTGGTAGGACCATAACTCAACTACACCCATGTTGAGAAACTTGCTTTGGCAGTTGTTCATGCTATCCAACGGTTTCGCCATTACATCTTACTTCACAAGACCATCGTCGTAGATGTCGTGAACCCTTTTCAATATGTGTTAACATGATCGATCATCGATGAGAAAATTAGTTGATGGATAGTCATCCTACAATAATTTGACTTGGATTTTGTTTCCACAAAATCTAAGAAGTCCTTGGTATTTGTTGAACTAATTTTATAACTTTTGTTCGAGAGTGGTAATGATTTCCTTGGAGATTCATTGATCAATGGGGATATTTTCCTTATTGCATCTTCGAACCCTTGGTATGGAGATATACTTTTGTATCTTCATACTTTGAAGTGCCCTTATTCTACTTCTCACGATGAGTGTCGATGAATACGCCATCAAGAGTGAAACTATCTTATCATCGATGATACTTTATATCTTCGAGGAGTGTATTTCATTCATCATTGTTGTTTCACTCGGGAAGAGGAAGAGATTATGTTCAATGACTGTCACACCGGAGCATGTGGTGGTCACCTGTTTGGGTTGGAAATGGCCTAGAAAATTCTTTGTTCTATATAGTTTTGGCCCTCGTTGATTAAATATTGTGTATAGGTATTCAAGAAGTGTTACCCATGCTAGATCTTCTTTCGGAAGATGCGGTCACACGCTACTCCCATATTTCCAATTATTGTTATTGATCCCTTCACTAGATGGGGGATTGATTTTACTGCATGCCACCTGAATTCATCTAGGGGGCATCATTATATCATTGTGGTGGTAGACTACTTCACTAAGTGGGTCAAGGCCATGCCAACATTTAGCAATGACGGAGAAACAACTGCACTTTTTGTTTTTAACCAGATTGTAGCCAGGTTCGGTATTCCGAAGGATATTGTCATATACCATGGAAATCACTTCCATAACAAGATGATGTCTGAGTTAACATCAAAACTAGGGTTTAAGAAATAACATTTTTCACCCTACTATCCACATGCAAATGGTCAAGTGGAGGCTGTTAATAATCCTCTCAAGACTATTCTTCAATGAACGATCAACTCAGCTAAGTCAAATTGGCATTTGATGTTGTACTTGGCACTTTGGGCTTATCAAACATTAGTCAAGACTTCTACCATTTTTTATCCTTTCCAACTAGTTTACAGGCTAGAGGTAGTCTTTCTCATAGAGTGCCAAATCCATTCTCTTAAGTTAGTAGTGAAACTATTTCCCGACACTACTCCACTTGAAGAACGTCTTAAATATCTTGAGCATATTGATGAGAAACACTGAGATGAATCCTTTGCCAACGAGGCTCACAAACAACATGTCAAGTGTTAGTATGATCAGCCCATCCGCCCTCACATTTTCTCCAAAGGTGATCTTGTCCTGGTCTATGACCAAGATAAAGATCCCTTGGGGGCAAGAAAATTCAAACCCATGTGGTTAGGACCGTTCATTGTTAAGAAAGTTTTAGAAAAGGTTTCCTATCAATTGGTTTATTTTGAGGGTAATTCTTTATCGAATCCTAGAAATGGGATCTACCTTAAGAAGTATTACACTTAGAATGGTCACCTGGGAATGACTTCTTGTATATAATGTATAGATTTATTTATACATTTTTATCTTTTTTTTTCTATGGACGTGTAGTTTATTGTGTTTGTTTTTACTGTGGCAAATGTCAAGTGAATCTGATGTCTATGTTGGCTTCGCAAATGGTGCTAGCCAACACACTTGGAGGCTTGCTTCTGCAAATTGGGTGATCTTCACACCCTTTAGTCAGTTGATGTCTTATGGAGGTATTTTTTTGGCTGAAGAAACCAATAATGTTGTCGAGTACAGTGTCGTAATATAATTACTATGTGATGCCTTGTCACATGGTATTTATCACCTCTAGGTTTATCTGTATGCTCAACTAGTGGTGTATAACTAAAATGGAATATACCATGTCTATGATCCCACCCTTCACCGACGGTTCCTTAGGGTACAACTCTTAGAACACTATTTTGATTATATTACTTATATTCATGTTCCTAGGAGATATAATCAACTAACTGATACATTGGCTAATCATGTATTAGATTGGCATATTGATCACACATAAAAGTAAAAGCACACACATACACGCATATGTAAATACATTTGTACAAAATGTTTTATCCATAAGGAAAAAAATATGTATATATATAATGTGTCCAAAAAATAATGTCATAATTACAAAAGTGGGTCATAAAGCCTCAAATAGAGCCGATATACATCATTGGGCTCAATCCCTCACTACATAAAAGAGTAGAAAAAATGTGCCCTCAACACATATGTGGTCCAGTGCTAGCTATGGCCTAGGCCTGTTCACCCTAGTATAATGAACTATGAAGTTCACAAGATGCTGGAAAAACTTAACCCAAGTCCTGGGTACCCCTACAACATGCAATTGCATGGTCACGGAAGTTCCTCTATCTCTGCCATTGACACTACATGAGTGGGAGATATCAGGTTCCTCTCTACTCGTTGCAATACTCTCTCATCCTCTCTAGTTGGTGGTCCTCCCATAGCTGGTGGTCCTCCTGTTGTTGTTGGTCCCACACCTGCTCAAGGATGAGGCATAGTCCTAGAGAAGTTGGATTGTTGTATCAGTCCCACGTCTGTATATAACATATCATTGAGTTAGTACTTTGACATTACCATAAAAAGGATAACATTTAAAAAATTAAAAATAAAATAACTTTAAAATATGAAGTAATGTGTACCTATCTCTTTGAACTCCTTGCTAAGGGGCATAGGAATATTAGGATCCCTTAGGAAACTGATCCCTATGTAGGGGTAGTCCTCAATCAAAACAATTTTATGCACCCACCGGTGAAGGTATTTGTCATCGAAGGCCTCCTACACTCTCCCTGCACCCTGTCGAGGAAACAAAGATGCCCACCTGCATAATGCTAGAAAGGAGGCAATATGGCCTCATACTGCCTCTCGCGAGCTAAGGCTTGGCACTCTCTTGAAAAAGAAAGTGCACAAAATGGTCCTGAACACAATGTTATTGTTTTTTATTCTTAGGCAGTCAGTTAGCTGTTTTTTCATACAAGTGAGCATCATAGTGCTCTAGTCAAAGATGGTGGCCTATAGACACTGAGTTGCACAACGCATATGTGCGCGTGAAGCCTATTGAAGTGATGTGGATCTCGTGATCTGCCCAATCATGTAAAGTACTATCTGGAGGTTGAGGCTTATGATATTATGAATTGACACCTAAGGTCCTACTTTCCTAGTGTCGGCCTCGTAGTACATGCCAATATGGTCTTCTATGTTGTGTGGTCCTAGAGGAAAGGTACTCAAGTTAGACGGTTACCCCCTCCTAGAGAGGTCAGTCAAAAATTATATATCATCAGTCATCGGAGTCAATTTTTGGCCCTATAGCATGAAGGCCTATGCATCTTGGTGCCAATACTCTATCAAATGGTTCAGTAACCTGGTTTGTGCCCTCATGAATGGACATTGAAAGAACTTCCACATACCACACTGCTTAAGAATGGCAATGGCCCTTGGATCCTCCTCTACCAAGACATATAACTCCTCATATTCTCTCTCGCCAGTGAACATACATATTGTTGGATAAAAGTATGTGAGGTTAGTCCCTTGTTTCATTTTTTTTGAAATCTTAAAGAGATGTATGTGGGTTTTCTTTAAGACAATCACATATGTATGTGTGCTAAGTGTTACTTTACCCACGTACATACACATGTTGAACATGGATATCATGTGTACACATAGAACCAACCCTTTTACTAGGATGCGCACCCTCAAAACAATTAAATAGACAATAAATGATGAATGGAAAGGATGAGAGAGGTCATTTGTACTTACTTGGTTCAAGTTTAAACATCTTTTGCCCACCGTAGCTACTCGAATTCACATTTTAAAGAAGAGGTTTTTTTGGAGTTTTGGTTATTTTCCAATTTGCAATGGTTAAAATGATTTGTATACCCCTATTTATAGACTTTTTCGGCTCTTTTTCCCCAATTTGGTTCTCTTTTTCCCTATTCTTGGATTAGTGGGTAATTGAGTTTCTTTTTTAGATATCTTTGGGTCATTCTTATGAAAATTTTCTTTTGGTTTGGTATTTTTATGAGATGGGTTACACTCACATCATCCCGTGGTAAATCTGTTTTTCAACACTTGTATATAGGTTAGGTTCTCATCACCTTGCATCTTGCATGTTGTTGACTTTTCCTGGCTTGCCATAGGATCGATCCCACTGAAGTGTGACACACAACCTTCTATGTTGCTTTAGAAGTGTCGTAATTAGGTGATAGAGCCTTCCTCTACATGTATTCCCTAGGCAGAGACTTTGTTGCATTTTGGTGTCCATGCTGTGAGTTTTTTACATAGGCTTGGGAATCCTTTTAGTCCCTCCATGACTGTGTGTTGAAGCCCCATTCTTCTTCATCTTTTATGGTTCATACCCGAGGGACTCCCTAAGAGCATGGTTTGTTTTCTTTCAAGCTCACTTAAGCTTTGAAAGCAATATCTAAAGAGAGCTTATTTATTCTTTTTGGTATCATTTGGATTACTTAAGAATAGAAGCCCCCCTGGAGTCTTCTTTAAACCCTTTTTAGACTCTCGAAAAATGAAAATATTTCCAAGTGATCTTGTTTCCCGTCATGCTCATCAAACTAAAATTTGAAGGCACATATGTCCAGCGGTAGTGTATCCCTTTTGGTATGGATGATTAATTTGCAAATAAAGGAATGCCATATGAGATTCAGTTTGCTAGGAGTATTCTCAAGCGTAATTTTAACCCTTTTTCAGGCCCAAGGGACTAAATTTTTGAAAAAGGGCCATTCTCCCTAGTTTTGGTTTATCTCTTTTTCGAGAATTGGATATTATTTATGAAAAATGAACCCCCTCGAAGTCCATAGTTAAGCTCTCTTAAGACTCCTTAAATATGAAAAGATCACTAAGTGATTATGTTCCTTTCACACTCGTTAATTGGTTCAGAAGAAATGTCTATTTGGCATAAGGTTAACCTTTTTTTTGGCCAATAGATTATCCAAGAAAAAGGAATGCCTCAGGAGACATGTCTCACCAGGAAAGTTCTCCTATGTTATATTTTATAACTTTTTGGGCTAAGGGGACTTAACTTAGAAAAAGGGTGTGATTCCATAGTTAAGCTCTTTTCAGACTCCTTAAAATTGAAAATATATCCAAGTGACCTTGTCTCGGTCACACTCATTAAAATGGTTTTTAAGAGACATCCTTTCGGTATAAGTTTAACCCTTTTTCGAACTGACTGGACTAATTATGAACAAGGAACACTATGGAGTCTTCTTTAATGTTTTTCCGACTCTCTAAACGTGAAAAACCACCGAGCTTACCTTCTCTGGGCTCGTAAAACTTCACATGGAAGGAGTCTTGTTGTGCCATCCTTAATCGAATTGCATGTCTCATCCTTGTGTCTTTGGCCTAATGTTGTCTTCATGTTTCTATTAACTAAACCTTAAAATCATTCCTTAAATGCAAGCCTTGTAGCACTTTTTTCCCTTGCGATCTGACACCTTGACCCATGGAGGAATTTTCTCGAGTGTCCCTATCCTACACATGTATCCTTTCACTGAGCATCAGTATGTTCGATGCCATTGAAAATATTTTTATTTCCTGCGACACTCGTTCCTCATTTGTAATGTAGCATTATTTTATTCTTTTTCAAGATCGTTAAAAATTTGAAAAAGACAAAAAAAATCAAATATTTCAAAAACAGGGGACGGGATATACATTCTATTTTATCGATAGAAATATAGTCTCCCTTGGACAAAGCACATCCTTTCATTTGTTCTGTAAGCATCGAGATCTAGCATGACTTTAGGAATTTTTTCTCGTTACATAGAGTTGTGTCCTCCTTCGTTTGGCTACTCTTCAAAACATACTAAGAGTTTGTGGTGCCTCCTGTGTCACAGACTTATGTCAATAATATGATTCCTAAGTCACATTATTGTGTAGTGATTTTGTCCAAGGGAATTTTTATCCANACCTAAGTCGTCCATTCTGTAGTTGATCTCTTTAATTTCATGAGTCGGCCATCCCAAGAGTCCAGTCAAGTTCGGATTCAAAATCAATGAAGTTTCATGCTTGATGATCGAGGTCCTCTAGTATTTCCCCGACGACATGTCGAATACCTCAGAGTAGTGAGTATTACACTCCTATTGTTCTCCTACCTAATTTTTGAATATCTTGAAGGATTTTCTCTAGCTATGAAGTTATCATCTCCAACTACATGCATTGATGCCTCCTGAAGATGCATATAACATTGTACTTGTATATCTTCAGATGATTTTGAGATGTAGATCCCCTGTGTATTGTTTGTGGCTACACTTTATATAGACATCCATATTTGTCTCTTATTCATGATTATGTTGATTAATTGGGTTGGTTTTCATTGATGTCAACCCTTGAAGAAATTTTGGTAGCACACAGGTTTGGGTAATGGACCCAATTTTTTTTGATGGATAATGGTATGAGTTTTGATGTATTTGTAGGTAAAACTATTCTATATGGATAGTACATGTCATTCCATTTCCGGTGGTATGTGGAACATCACATAACTCCTCACGATTAGAGAGTTATGACCATGTGAAGTTGGAGAACCCTCATGAGTCATCTAGAAGCCCCAAAAGGTCAAAGTAGTCAAAGTGTTTGCAAAGAAGAAATTATTTAAATAATAGAGTGAAGTGATGGGTGTACTGTATATGTGTATGATTGCTCATTTGTTCATTGTTTATTTACTCTACAACTATTGGATGATAATGCTACATCGATATAACACTTGCATTTTATGGTGAAAAAGGATTAAATTGCTTTATTATTGATTCAACCCCCTCTCAGTAATCCAACAATTGCTATCAGAGCAGGTTCCTTCAGAAATCAATTTACCCACTGAAAGGTAGATCATTGAGAGAAACAACATGTATAAAAATGGAATACCACAGTTTGATGGACAAAAGTATGCATTTTGGAGCAAACAGATGAAAATATATATACATGCAGAGGGATTTGAAATTTGGTAATCAGTTGTAGATGGATACAAAGAACCAACAGTTCTGTCGGTCAACGAAAGAGAAATAAAACTCGGTCAAAATCATTCCAAATCCACAATTGCACTTCTGAATGGTCTTTGTGAATCAGTATACACCAAAGTTATACATTGTAAATCTGCTAAAGAGATTTGGGACAAGGTTCAAAATATTTATGAAGGAGATTCAAAAGTCAAATAATCAAAGCTTCAAACTTACAGAGGTCAGTTTGAACGACTAAAGATGAAGGAAGATGAGAATATCAGAGCTTACTTCTTACGAGTTGATGAAACAGTAAATGCAATCATAATATTGGGAGAAGAAATTAAAGAATCTGTAATTGTTCAAAAGGTACTAAGATCTCTTCCTATGGAATTTGATCCTAAGATATCAACACTAGAAGAAAGAGAAGATCTAGACTCAATAAGCATGGATGAACTACATGGAATCTTCATAGCATATGAAATGAGAACTGAACAGGAAAATCCAGATATAAAAGAAGCATCTTTCAAAGCATCCAAAAGGTCAAAGCAAAAGGGAAAGCAAAAAAAAACAAAAACATAGCAGCAACAATGACATCTTGGAAGATGATGAAGAAGTGACCAACTTTGTCAAAAGATTGAATAAGGGAACCAATGGAAGATATAAAGGTAATATTCCATTGATTTGTTTTAACTGTGATGGTATTGGTCATTTTGCTAACAAATGTCCTCATAAGAAAAATAAGAGGAATGATGAAGATTACTCAAATAGAAAAAAAACATATAAATGCAAAAGAACCATAAAGAAATCTTTCAAGAAAGCTTCTACACCAAATAAGACATCTCCTCATCAGATGAATATGAAGTCAGTGACAATGAGACAAAAAGAGTTATATTCATGGAAGTAGAAGAATCCGATAAATAAGACATCGAATAAGAATATGAAGAGGCAAAAGTTAACTACTGAGAAGAATTGTTAACTTCCATAGAAGTTATGAGAAGAGAAAAGAAGAAAAACAAGAAGCTACAAGCAGAGCTAGACAAGAAAGAAGACACTCGGAAACTAGAACAAATGATCACAAATTTGAAGGTTCAAATAGAAGAAGATAAAAGAATTTAAGAAGCACTCAAAGAACAAGTAGAACAAAGAGACAAGATCATTGAAAAATTGGAAGCAAATACTGTCACATTAAGAACGGATATTTAAAAGAAAAATATGCAGAACAACTCAAAAGTTTTGGATGACATTATCAGCAGTCAAAAGCCTCATCAGGACAAGACCAGACTTGGATACAATCAGACAGAAAAGGGATCAGCCTCCAAAACACCAGAACAAGAAACATATCCAAAAATCTATGCAGAAACAATCAAAAGGGATAGGAAGACCTACAAAGAAGATTGCAGGGACACACCTCCACCGAGAAGATTTAGATTTCAGAATCAACGACCGACAGATAAGCCTCAGGAAGAAGAAGTATTCATAAGAGAAACTCATTTCAGAAGATCTTCAACTCCCAAGTATCAAACTATTTTTTTGGTTTATGTTATGCATGCAATACTTTTGGACATAAAGCTATGAATTTCAGAGATAACAATAGGAACATAAAAAACTTTGAAATTCATACACAAAGGGGTTATCCAAGAAGGCCTAGTGAAATACAGAGAAGAAATTTATGTTATTAGTTGATGATTATACAAGAATAAATGCAATTTTCTTTCTCAGGAATAAGTTAGAAGCTTTTGAAAACTTCAAGGTGTACAAGGAAATGGTTCAAAATGAAATGGATTCAAAAATCAAATGTTTGAGATCTAATAATGGAGGAGAGTTCACTTCAAAGGAATTTATGGAATATTGCAGTAGGCATGGAATAAAAAGGAAATTCTTTGTTTCTAGGACACCTCAACATAATGGAGTTCTTGAAAGAAAGAACATGACAGTATAGGAAATGGCTTGAACAATGCTAATGGATTCCAAATTGACACATATTTTTTTGACACATGCAGTGCATACAACAATTCACATTCAAAATAGAGTAATGCTCATAAACAACACTGAAAAAACTCCCTACGAGCTATGGAAAGGAAGACCAACAAATGTGAAGCACTTTAGAGTATTTGGAAGCAAATGATACATCAAAAGAGAATATGACAGAATGGGAAAGTTTGACTCTCGTGTGGAAACTAGAGTACGTGTTGGTTACTCGAGTACAAGGAAAGCATACAAGTGTTGAACAAAGTTGTGGAAAGCATCAATGTAACAAATGATGAAATAGGTGGATGATAATTAAAGGAAGAATAAAATGAACATCTTTACGAAGAAGAAGCAGAAGATGAAGAAGATCAGATAGAAGTAGAAGAGCGAGTTCAACAAGTGCCTCTAAAGACACCTAGAAAACAAGTACAAAACAATCATCCTTTAAATCAGATGATCGAAAAAAAAGATGCAGGAGTTGAGACTAGAAGAAGAATCAGTTTACCAGAACAAATGCACCTATCACTCTCATCTACAATTGAACTAAGGAGTTTTGAAGAGGCCAGCAAGGATGAATTTTGGATTAATGCCATGGATGAAGAATTTGATTAAATAGATAAGAATGACAAGTCTTGGGAATTGGTTCCAAGACCAAAGAATAAGAATATGATTGGCACAAAGTGGGTATTCAGAAATAAATTGAATGAAGATGGACTGGTTACAAGGAACAAAGCTAGCTTGGTATGTAAAGGATACACACAGGTTGAAGGAATTGACTTTGAAGAGAAATTTGCACCAGTTGCTAGAATGGAAGCAATCTGATTTATTTTAGCTTATGCATGCTCCAAGAATATTAAAGTGTATCAGATGGACGTGAAATCATCTTTTATGAATGGGGAACTTGAATAAGAAGTCTACATTGAACAAACATAAGGATTTCAGTTGTCAAAGAACGCAGATTACGGGTGCAAAATGAAGAAGGCCTTGTATGGTCTAAAAAAGGCTCCTAGATCATGGTACTCTAGACTTGATAAATACAGTGAGCAGGGTTCAGAAAAGGAAGTGCAAACAACAACCTCTACATCAAGGTAACTCAAGATAGTATTTTATTAATTGAAGTTTATGTTGATAATATTATTTTTGGAAGCAATGATGACAGGTTAAGCCAAATATTTGCAAAGGATATGAAGAATGAATTTGAAATGTCATTACTCAGAGAAATATCCTTCTTTCTAGGTCTTTAGATACATCAAAGAAACCAAGAAATTTTTATTTCTCAAACTAAGTATATCAAAGAAATGCTAAAGAGGTTCGGAATGGAAGATTGAAAACCAGTTACCACTCCTATGTAAACCAGTTGCAAGTTGAGAAAAGATGATGATTCAAAGTCTACAGACTAGAGGCAATACAGGTCAATGATTGGTAGCTTACTATATGTGACAACATCCAGAACAGATGTAATGCCGGCAATTGGACAGGTGGCATGATTTCAAGAAGCACCAAAGGAATCACATGTTGTAGTAGTGAAGAGGATTTTTAGATATCTCAAAGGAACAAAAGAGTTTGGATTATGGTATCC